>WNGS01163555.1:4839319-4849319 GCA_020271785.1 Procambarus virginalis
ATATTTTTTCTATATTTTTTCTATGAAATGATAAAGCTACCCATTTCACTATGTATGAGGTCATTTTTTTTTATTGAAATTAAAAAAAAAAAAAAAAAAAAAAAAAAAAACCTAACCAACCCTACCTAAACCTAACCTAACCTATCTTTATAGGTTATAAAGATAGGTTAGGTAGCCGAAAACGTTAGGTTAGGTTAGGGTTAGGTAGGTTAGGGTAGACGAAAAACAATTAATTAATGAAAACTTTTCTTATTAGGCAAATCGTGCTTGCAAAGTAGGCTGATAAGTGCGTTTCTGGCTACTACGTACGACATCATATATATATATATATATATATTATATATATCTATATATAATAATTATATATGTCGTACCTAGTAGCAAGAACGCATTTGTCAGCCTACTATGCAAGGCCCGATTTGCCTAAATCAGGCCAAAGTTTCATGAATTAATTGTTTTTCGACTACCTAACCTACCTTAACATAAACTAACCTAACCTTATTTCTTCGGCTACCTAACCTAACCTACCCTGTAAAGATAGGTTAGGTTAGGTTAGGTAGGGCTTGGTTAGGTTCGGTCATATCTACGTTAATTTTAACTCCAATGAAAAAAAATTGACCTCATAATAATGAAAATGGGTAGCTTTATCTTTCCATGAAGAAAAAATTAAAAAAAATATATTAATTCAGGAAAACTTGGGGCTTATTAGGCAAATCGGGGGCCTTGCATAGTAGCCAAAAAGGGAGTTCTGGCTACTAGGTACGACATATGCTATATATATTATATATATAGATATATAGATATATTATATATATATATATTATAGATATCTATATAATATACTAATAATATATATATGTATATTAGATATATAATATATATATATATATATATAATATATAATTATATATAATATATCACATTTATTTAATACTATATATATTATATTATATATATATTAGATATATTATAGATATATAGTCGTACCTGGTAGCAGGAACGCACTTCTCAGCCTACTATGCAACGGCCCCGATTTGCCTATAAGGCCCAGTTTTCATGAATTAATTGTGTTTTCCGACAACCTAACCTACCTAACCTACCCTAACCTAACATTTTCGGCTTACCTAACCTACACCTAACCTATAAGATAGGTTAGGTTAGGTTAGGTAGGATGGTTAGGTCGGTCATATCTCGACGTTAATTTTAACTCCAATGAAAAAAAATGACACTAATACATAATGAAATGTGTAGCTTAATCATTTAATAAAAAAAATTGAGACAAATATATTATTTCAGAGAAAACTTGGCTTATTAGGCAAATCCGGGCATTGCATAGTAGACCAAAAGTGAGTCTGGGCTACTAGGTACGACATATATATATATACTATATATATAATATATATATATATATATATCTAGTATAATATATAGATATTATATATATATATATATATATATATTGGTGCAGTCCTTTCCTGTACAATGAAAATCAATTCTCCCAAAATTCATTTTTAATTTCTAGTCTTGTCTATTTCTAGACTAGAGAAATAAAAATGAATTTTGGAGAATTGATGTTTCATTTACGATCTTCAACAGTAAAAGAAACATAAGGAAATCGAGAAATTCGTGTATAGAATTAGTCATCTTACTTGTTCGGTCATATTTAATAACATATATATATATATATATAATACTATTTATATATATAATAATCTGGATTTACATAAATATATATATGTCGTACCTAGTAGCCAGAACTCACTTTTGGCCTACTATGCAAGGCGAGATTTGCCTAATAAGCCAAGTTTCCTGAATTAATAAAATTCATAAAATCATAAAACTTGGCCTATTAGGCAAATCGGGCCATTGCCTAAGTAGGCCTGAGAAGTGCAGTTCTGGCTACTAGGTACGAACTTTTTAATATATATATATATATATATATATATATATATATATATAATATATATATATATAGTATATATATACATATAATATATATCATATAATATATATGATTAGGTATATTAATATCATATATATATATATATATATATATATAATATATAAATATATAGGGGGGGTAGGAGAGAAAAGATAAAGTATCAGGGAGAATCCACCAACGATCTCTCTGAATGCTCTTTGTTTCTTCTTCGAGGATGTGGGTCCCTTCAATTGCACCAGAGTTGGTACCCGTATTATATATATATATGTAACTATATATATATATATATATATATATATATATATATATAGATATATATATATATTTAAATATGTGTCGTACCTAGTAGCCAGAATGCACTTCTCGGCCTATTATGCATGGCCCGTTTTGCCTAATAGGCCGAGGAATTTTCTTTATTTTCAATAAATTGTTTCCAATTTGTTTATTTGAATCGTTAATATTATATTATATTACGAACATAAATTATTTACTTAGTTATATTAGTTTAGGTTAGGTTAAGAGAGGTTAAGTTAGGTTAGGTTAGGTAGGGTTGGTTAGGTCGGTCATATATCTACGTTAGTTTTAACTCAAATAAAAAATTATTTACTCATACATAGTGAAATGAATAGGTTTATCATTTCATAAGAAAAAAATCGAAAAATATAACCCGCCCTGCGCCCTCCCAGCGCCCACCCAGCGCCCGCCCAGCGCCCGCCCAGCGCCCGCCCAGCGCCCGCCCAGCGCCCGCCCAGCGCCCGCCCAGCACCCACCCATCGGCCGCCCGCGCCTGCCAGCGCCCGCCCAGCGCCCACCCATCGGCCGCCCGCGCCTGCCAGCGCCCGCCCAGCGCGCGCCCAGCGTCCGAGGATGTCCAGGTCACGACTGACAGCCAGGCTTCTCTGAGCCAAGAGGAGCTATCAATCAGCGACAGGTACATCACATGCCAAGTGTGTGACCAGGTGTGTCGTCTCCCAAGACCATGGGTGGTGTGCGCAAGCATGCCCATAATGAAACCGATTGTCCGGGTAGGTGGCGCCCTCCCAAACAGAGCATCAGTCAAGGCCCCACTCCAGCAGTCAGGGAAAACACCTCCAACAGCTTCATTACGACTGAGAACCTACTAGAAGCCATCAAAGCAACATCGGTTGGAACCTTGCAGCACATAACATTCCTGAAGTACACAGGCTACTATTCACACAAAAACTACCAGAAATATATGCAGAGTATATAAAGACAGCAACGAACTCTGAGCACAACCCAGGGACTGAGAATTTAGAGAGTCAAAGTAGCAATGTAAAAGGACATTGTGTCGAGCTACTCAAAAATGAAGGCAATATTGTAGAGCAAACTGGTGATATGAATAAGGAGAGAAAAAATGAGACGAATGAGAACACAATTGAGAAAGACGAAAAGCAACAAGGAGAAAGATAAGGGCAATACCGAGAAAGAATGCAGAAACGAGAAAGTTGGAACAAAAAACACAGAGGTAGCCAAGTCGTGCACTGGTACAAACAAGCAGAATACAATCACAGATGAAAATATTTGCAGGTATTATGCAAAAGGACAGTGCAGATATGAGTCCAGAGGCACGGAATGCACATTCATGCACCCACGGAATTGCCGAAACTGGTTAGGGAAAGGCAGATGTCGTTTTGACACGGAGTGTAGATATTTTCATCCTATGCTATGCAAACTCTCAGTTAATGAGAGGAAATGCTACGATCTTCATTGCCCTGATTTCCACGTCAGAGGTACACATCGCTATATAAGAGAGGAAGTATAATATAATTGCCCTGAAATTTTTTTAGAGGCAGGCAGAAACAGAGGGAGAAACAGACAGGCAGAAACGTGGCAGGAGTACGGATGGAGAGGGGGAAATGCCCAAGACTGGACTCCGGTTCGTCATCAAGCCCACACATACTACACCCCCCAACTACACAGAGACTACCACACTCCCCAGTATCACTTCCAAAACTGGACAAACCATTGTCACAACAACACACCCTGGGGCAGGGTAGAGAGGAGGGAGAACTACCAAAACCTTCCAGAAGTGACACACAATATGGACAATCATTCATATTTGCAAACATTCAAGATTTAAAGCCAAAGTCAAAAAATAAAGTTAAGTTCATAAATGGCCTCCTATTAGAGTCAAACTCAATATTTGGGGCATTCACGGAAACTCATATAAAAGATTACATGGATGGTGAAATCTGGATTCCAAATTATAGTTTATATAGATGTGATAGAAAAACTAGGTCAAATGGAGGAGTAAGTCTGTACATTAAAGAGGACCTGGTATGCACAGAACTACTAAACTAAACTAATGAGGTGGTAGAGGTACTTGGAATTAAGGTAGAGAAACTAAACCTAATTATTATTCTAATATATAAACCGCCAGATACAACGGTTGAGGAATTCACGGAGCAGATGCACAAAATAGAGAACATACTTGATAACCTAGCAAACCCAGCTCCAGATATTATCTTCCTTGGAGATTTCAATTTACCGAGTCTAAGATGGAGAATGGCAAACACAAATATCATAGCAGGGAATGACCCGGGAATAACCAACCCGGGAAATAACCAACCACAGGTCAGAGAACTTTTGAGATTATGTGACAAATTCTTGCTCAATCAACAGATTACAGAACCAACTAGGAACGAAAACACACTAGACTTGTTATTCACAAACAATGATGAACTAATCAGAGACATAACAATCTCAGATACTTCATACTCAGACCATAAGCTCATTGAAGTGCGAACTAGCATAAATAACGGTAGTAGGTCTAAGAAACCCAACAAGCGAGAAGGAATATTCAATCAATTCAATTTCAACAATATGAGGATCGACTGGGAAAAAATAAATATAGACCTTGCAACCATTCAATGGGAGACGGTCTTAAGCTGCAAAACTCCCACACAGGGAATATATCAATTGACAGCTGAAGCTAACAAGGTCTGCTTGAAGCACGTGTCTGTGAGGAGGGGCAGAAAGAGAACCACTCTAGAAAGAGAACGCAGACGACTGTACAGGAGAAGGAAAAAAATAACGGAAATGCTCCGGCAGACACAACTATCACAAGCAAGGAAAATAAGCCTAAGCAGGGAGATCGAAGAAATAGAACAAACGTTGAAGCGATCATATGAGTCCGAGGAAATGGAATTGGAACAGAAAGCTATACAAGAGATAAAGAAAAATCCGAAATATTTTTTTCACATACGCAAAATCAAAATAAAAAACCTCGACCAGTATTGGACCGTTAACTATAAATGAAGGTACGTACACAGAGGACAACAAAGAGATTAGTGAAATTCTAAGAAGCCAGTATGAGGCTATGTTTAGCACACTATAAACAACATGAAAATTGATGACCCAGACAGCTTCTTTATGAATGACATTCAAGCTGCAGATACTATAACGGATATTACCACAAACTCGGAAGACTTTGAAAGAGAAATTGACAATATGCCTATGCATTCAGCTCCTGGGCTTGACTCGTGGAATTCAATATTCATAAAGAAATGTAAAGTACCAGTAGCGAGAGCACTCAGCGTAATATGGAGAAAGAGCCTGGATACAGGGGAGATACCAGCAGCACTTAAATCTGCAGATATAGCTCCATTGCACAAGGGGGGGGGAGTAAAGCCTTGGCAAAAAATTATAGGCTAGTTGCACTAACATCACACATAATAAAAGTGTTTGAAAGAGTGATTAGGAATCAAATTTCTAGTTTTATGGAAAACAATGAGTTGCACAACCCAGGACAACATAGATTTAGAGCGGGAAGATCCTGTCTGTCACAGTTACTCAACCAGGTACGGCAAAAATGAGGATATGAAACAATACAGGGTACAAAACACAATCGAATGTTCCCATAGTAGAAAAACCGCTTGTCAAGGATTTGGGAATAATGATGTCCGACGATCTAACGTTTAGGGAGCATAACCAAGCAAATATTGCGTCAGCCAGAAAAATGATCGGATGGATTACGAGAACTTTCAAATCCAGGGATCCCATCACAATGGTTGTACTCTTCAAGTCACTTGTGCTGTCCCGTCTCGAGTACTGCTCAGTACTGACTTCCCCCTTCAGAGCAGGAGAGATTGCTGAAATAGAGGGAATACAGAGAACATATACGGCACGCATATACGAGATAAAACACCTAAATTATTGTGATCGTCTCAAAGCTCTCCAAATGTATTCTATAGAAAGGAGACGAGAGAGATACCAAATAATATACACATAGAAAATACTGGGGGGCCAGGTCCCAAATCTACACAGTAAAATAACAACGTACTGGAGTGAACGATATGGAAGAAAATGCAAGATTGAACCAGTGAAGAGCAGAGGTGCCATAGGCACAATCAGAGAACACTGTATAAACATCAGAGGTCCGCGGTTGTTCAACGTCCTCCCAGCGACTATAAGAAATATTGCCGGAACAACCGTGGACATCTTCAAGAGAAAACTGGACTGTTTTCTAAGAGAAGTTCCGGATCAGCCGGGCTGTGGTGGGTATGTGGGCCTGCGGGCCGCTCCAAGCAACAGCCTGGTGGACCAAACTCTCACAAGTCGAGCCTGGCCTCGGGCCGGGCTTGGGGAGTAGAAGAACTCCCAGAACCCCATCAAGCAGGTATCATCCCCAAAGCTGCTCGCCCCCACGCGGCAGCCAAACTATCCACCCTCTTGAAAAAGGTTAATGACTCTCCTAGAACCATCCAAGCATGGCGCAACCTTCTCCTGTTTGGAAACATATGCCTTGCTGTCCCTGCAAGGAGAGACAAGTCACTAGCTTCCTCAGTCATTATGGCTATAAATAGTTTTCCTAGAGAGGACAACTAGGCGCCCCTGCCCCGTGCCAAAAACACCCCCTGCAGGAATGGTATCAACAACAGAACCGAGGCATCCAAAATCAGAGCAACAGTCAGCAAGAAAATAGAAGAAGACAGCACAATAGGGGCAATCAGAATCATCACCAGTGAAGGCACAGTTGCCACCAGGGATGCCGATACAGCACAAGCCTTGAAAGAAAAAGACCCAACCAGAGCTCCTCGTGACGACAGTGTTCCCCTAGTCGGTGTCACCAAAGCAGAACCCCTGTGTGTGCTCGAATCCGTGATGCATAAAATAGCTTTATCCTTCCCACCAGGATCAGCAGGTGGGTTCACAGGACTAAGAATGAACCACATCAAACAAATGCTCATATCTGCACTGGGAGACATTGCACAGGGCCTCCTGGTTGAACTAACTAGAGTCTCCAACACATGTCTAGCTGGCAACATGCTAGAGACCATACGGCCTCTCATTTTTGGCGCTACCCTTTGTGCCCTGAGGATAAATGATGGAGGAATCAGACCGATAGCTGTGGGCAATTCACTCCGACGCCTCGTCGCTAAGGCTGCTGCTAGAGCAGTTAGTCAGGCAGCAGCCGACATGCTGAAGCCAAAACAGCTTGGGTTTGGCATTCCCCAAGGGTGTGAGGCAGCGGCTCATGCAGCTAGAGCCTACATTGCCAACATTACGGATGAAAAAGCTCTGATAAAACTGGACTTCAAAAATGTTTTCAATCTGGTTAGAAGGGATGCAGTACTCAATGCGGTTCATCGCCGTTTTCCTTTCCTCTACCCGTTTGTAAAATCATGTTACAGCAAGAATCTAACTCAGCTTCGGGGAACATGAAATTGAATCATAAGAAGGTGTCCAACAGGGTGACCCCCTTGCTCCTTTTCTTTCCTGCCTAGTCATCAAGGAAGTCACCGATAACCTGTCCAGTGAGCTCAATATTTGGTTTTTCGACGATGGTAATCTAGCTGGCTCCCCAGACTCACTCTTGGACGACATAAGAATAATTCAGGAGCAAGTAGCAAGTCTAGGCCTCACCCTGAACTCTTCCAAGTGCGAAATACCCTACAATCCTCTTTTGTCCGGTCTTGTTGGTCGAGCTGTTAAGGGATCCTGTACGCCAGCAGAGTGCTCTTGGCAGTATGGGTTCGAGTCACGTCTGGGGTGTGAGTTTTCAGTTGCATATAGTCCTGGGGACCATTCAGGCTTGTTCGCATTTGTGTTCCTCACGTGTGCCCCAAAGAATGAGGTGATTTGATAAAATGCTATGCCCATGATTACCATCCAGGTGCCGGCGGGGAAGTGGGACAAATAGCCTCGGCTATCACTTCCTTATGTCCGGTCGTGATGGTCAAGCGGATTAAGGCGCCCTGTAGTTACCAGTTGCGTTGCTCCTGGGAGTATGGGTTCGAGTCACTTCTGGGGTGTGAGTTTTCATTCGCATATAGTCCTGAGGACCATTCAGGCTTGTTCGCATATATATATATATATATATATATATATATATATATATATATATATATATATATATATATATATTTATGTCGTACCTAGTAGCCAGAACGTCGTACTCGGCCTATTACGTAAGGCCCGATTTGCCTAATAAGCCAAGTTTTCCTGAATTTATATATTTTTCAATATTTTTTCTTAGTAATTGATAAAGCTATCCATTTCATTATGTATGAGTTAATTATTTTTAAATTTGAGTTAAAACTAACGTAAACTAAGACCGAACCTAACTAACCCTACCTAAACAAACCTAACCTATCTTAACCTAACTTAAACTAACACAACTAAGTCAATAATTTATGTTCTTATATAATATAATAATAATAATTCAAATAAACTAATTGGAAACAATTTATTGAAAATAAAGAAAATCCCTCGGCCTATTAGGCAAATCGGGCCTTGCATAGTAGGCTGAGAAGTGCGTTCTGGCTACTAGGTACGACATATATATATATATATAAAATATATATATATATATATATATATATATATATATATATATATATATATATATATATAATATATATATATATATATATTATTATAATATATAATGGGTTCCCATTATAATTTCCCACATTCCCATAATATATAACGGGTTCCCATGTGAACCCATTATATTATTTATATAATATATATAATATATTATATATATTTATATAATATATGTATATATTATATATTATTATATGTATATAATAAAACATTAGAAATGGTATGTCGGCTCCTGTTGTGAGATGTCGAATGGATGTTAGTTGTTTAATGATGTGGGGAAATACTGTTGCACTTGCTGAATGTTGTGACAGTTGCTGAATAATGTGGTGATGGGAAGTGATATGGGATTGCTGAATGATGATTTTTTTTCTACAACAAACGTGGCCACACATTTACAATGCTAAACAGCATATATACATTTTATTCAGTCCTCCATGGACAGGGTTAGAAATCTGTATAAACATATAATTCAGGACTTATTGAACAATTAACCACAGGAGGTGATTGTAGTGCTTTTAAAATGCTAATCTAACCTTCAAACTTAAATACACAGATTTACGTCTGTCCTACATAAACAGTGCTTGAGGTGTCTTTAACATACCATCATTAATGTGCGTTTACAAAGGTGAAATTCAATTCTAACCAGCTTCCACATACCCTGTATATAAATACACCACACACATATACATGTTCACATATACATACACATATCTTCGTATATATTTACATACACCTATGTCTCTCCTACTTTGACAGGGTAAGATAGCTACTATAGAAACTAGTGTGATATTAAACACTTAACCACTGAAGATGATTAAAATGTTTTACAAGCTCAGATTATATTTTACATACATTGTATAACAGATGTATTACATATTGTATAGGTACAATATATTGTATAACAGATGTATTACACAGTCAATCTTGGATACAAGCCCAATATATCATCAAGTGTTCCAGTACTCATATAGTAGTTACAGAGTTCAGCATACCTCAGCCCAGCAGGNTAAGAGCCTTCAAGACAGGCTCAAAGTATATGTAGACAGGCCTCATGTCCCGGACAAACTGAATTATTATAATTAACCAGTGCAGGTTCGACTCCTCTTAATAGCTGTTACTAATTTTGTCATTGATACAACGTGTTAAAGTTATGTCTTTGTGAAATACCATGGTATTTTTTCCCCATTTTTTCTTTTATATACAAGC
>WNGS01163555.1:4854319-4858981 GCA_020271785.1 Procambarus virginalis
AGTTTCTAAAGGCCGTTCTTATGTTAGCCAACCTGGCATATGCTGCTGATGTTATCCTCTTGATATGAGCTTCAGGGGACAGGTCTGGCGTGATATCAACCCCCAGGTCTTTCTCTCTCTCTGACTCTTGAAGTATTTCATCTCCCAAATGATACCTTGTATCTGGTCTCCTGCTTCCTACCCCTATCTTCATTACATTACATTTGCTTGGGTTAAACTCTAACAGCCATTTGTTCGACCATTCCTGCAGCTTGTCCAGGTCTTCTTGAAGTCTCAAGCTGTCCTCCTCTGTCTTAATCCTTCTCATAATTTTGGCGTCGTCAGCAAACATTGAGAGGAATGAGTCTATACCCTCTGGGAGATCATTTACGTATATCAGAAACAGGATAGGTCCAAGTACAGAGCCCTGTGGGACTCCACTGGTGACTTCACGCCAGTCTGAGGTCTCACCCCTCACTGTAACTCTCTGCTTCCTATTGCTTAGGTACTCCCTTATCCACTGGAGCGCCCTACCTGTTACTCCTGCCTGTTTCTCCAGCTTATGCATCAACCTTTTATGGGGTACTGTGTCAAAGGCTTTCCGACAGTCCAAAAAAATGCAGTCCGCCCACCCTTCTCTTTCTTGCTGATCTTAATTCTTGTCACCTGATCGTAGAATTCTATCAAGCCTGTAAGGCAAGATTTACCCTCCCTGAACCCATGTTGATGGGTTGTCACGAAGTCTCTTCTCTCCAGATGTGTTACTAGGTTTTTTCTCACAATCTTCTCCATCACCTTGCATGGTATACAAGTTAAGGACACTGGCCTGTAGTTCAGTGCCTCTTGTCTGTCACCCTTTTTGTATATTGGTACTACATTAGCAGTCTTCCATATTTCTGGTAGGTCCCCCGTTTCCAGTGACTTACTATACACTATGGAGAGTGGTAAGCAAAGTGCTCCTGCACACTCTTTCAATACCCATGGCGAGATTCCATCCGGCCCAACAGCTTTTCTCACATCCAGCTCCAATAGGTGCTTTTTGACCTCATCTCTTGTAATTTCGAACCAATCCAAGGTCACCTGGTTTGCTGCCACCTCTCCCAGCGCCGTGATATCTCCCTGTTCTATTGTAAAGACCTCCTGGAACCTTTTGTTGAGTTCTTCACACACCTCTTTGTCATTCTCTGTGTACCTGTCCTCGCCCACCCTAAGTTTAATCACCATGTGTGTGTGCTTGCGTGTGTTAGAGATAGTTGTATGTAGTAGACACAATAGAGGAAAATAGGTTAGAAAGACTGGGGTCCAGGAGCTAATAGCTGGGTTCTGCAGGCACAAATAGTAAACACACACACACACACATACTCTCTACTATCTTTGCAGTATCTGCGCTAAATATCAATTGAACTACGGGCTCACCATAGCTGTGCTACTTGGAACTTCTTATTCCAGGTAGCGAATCTTTAACAACAACAAATCAATTGAACTCTTAGTTACCCTTTAAGGGGCCCTTTTGTAGGGGGGGCATGACGGCTGAGTGGACAGCGCTTGGGATTCGTAGTCCTTAAGTTCCGGGTTCGATCCCCGGTGAAGGCGGAAACAAATGGGCAGAGTTTCTTCACCCTTATGCCCCTGTTCACTAGCAGTAAATAGGTACCTGGGAGTTACACAGCTGCTACAGGCTGCTTCCTGGGGGTGTGTGTAACAAAATGGAGGCCTGGTCGAGGACCGGGCCGCGGGGACGCTAAGCCCCAAAATCATCTAAAGATAACCTATTCGGGGGGTTATTAGGGGGTGCATGAGAGTGGCTGTATCAGTGGCGCTGTATCACTTTGTAGTGTTTTGTATTCAGTTGTATCGTGGGATTGTAACCTTAAGATTACCAATGTACGCGCGTCGGGAAGTTTAGTTAGGTCTCTGGTGTTTGTTGTTGTTGTTGTTGTTGTTGTTTTAGATTTAGCTACTCAGAACGAAATGTCCGTGTAGCACGGACATTGAGTTCGGTTATTCGCGATAACCTTGTTACTGTGATATTTGAGTCAAAGTATTTGATGGAGGTGGGGTTTCCTCCTTTTTCCCTGTTTCTTTTTTCGCTTCTGTTTTAGTCTTGTTTTGATAACATAATCTTGATGGCGGATGTAGGTGCAGAATATTTACTAGTGAGTCCCGTTCTTTAACGGCTTTTCTAATCACTGAGTTCTGGTGCATTACTTTGTGGTTGAATAGGCGTGAGACTTCTCTTGACCTCTGAGGAGACTCAGATTTATTCAGGTCTAATCATCCACCACCTCATACTGTAGCTCTTGGGTCCCTCACCCGCACCTCCAGGGCCCTCACACCTCACCGGCGAGCCACACCCATCCCCTTCCAACAGTACACCTTCCCCTCCCCCCCCCCTAAAGATAGCATTTACGGGCTATTCATGCCCGTGCCACCTCTTGGGTGGCTTAATCTTTATCAATCTAAAGATAGCCAGTCTTCTTGCCACACCGATCCTCCATCAACCCCCCACCCTCCCTCTCTCCCTCCCTCATCTCATCAACCCCCCTTTCACCCCCCACCCCTCCCCAAACCTTCCCCCCCCCCAGTCCTCATGTCCCCGGCTAAAGGTCATTAACCTCACCGATCCCAATAATCAGACTTTTACTTAGGATGACAATAAGTTCTAGTTAACTAGGCCACGTTACCGCTAGTGGGGGGGGGGTGGTTAAGCGGTAACCACCTCCCAGCGACCTTAACCGCTGAGGGGGGGGGGGGAGGGTGGTTAAGGTCGGCATATTCTAATTTAAAAAAAACAGGAGAGACAAACAGGGAAACATTCACTTAGAAAAGCATGGCAGGTAAAGGCAAACACACATATATATTATGTAAGTAGATAAACAGATATTGCTTCCTTTCATGCACGCAAGCATGCACGCACGTTAGCACGCACACACTAGAGGAGTTAAGTCTTACATGTCGATGTTTGAGACGAAATTAATGAGACGAACTGTGACAGATGAAGATTGAAAGATCCTCCAAGAGGACTTGAACGAGTTGCTAAGATTGTCGGAGAAATGGCTACTGGAGTTCAACTCGAGCAAGTGTAAAGTGAAGGAAATGGGACCAGGCGACAGGATATTGACCAATCCACACACTAGAAAATGAAGGGAGTGCATATTTCTGGACTGCCAAAAAAAAGTCTTCGACGCAGTGCCTCACAAGAGTCTGCTACACAGACCCGAGAGCCAGGCAGGTGTCAGCAGACAAGCCCTGACATAGGGGACATTTGGAAACTCCAGCTTGTCAGAATCCTGTGGGAGTGTCTGCCAATTATGTGAGGTAAGCAGGCGATGAGTCACAATAACGTGGCTAAAGTAAGTTGACCAGACCACACACTAGAAGGTGAAGGGACGACGACGTTCCGGTCCGTCCTGGACCATTCTCAAGTCGATTGTCGACTTGAGAATTGGACCATTCTCAAGTTGACAATCGACTTGAGAATGGTCCAGGACGGACCGAAACGTCGTCGTCCCTTCACCTTCTAGTGTAAGGTAAGCAGTTACCTCACATTACAATTACCTGCAGTAAGTAGTTCAGTAATGTGGCGGCGACCAGAAATTATAGCCAGAAATGGTCTTGAAAAAATAATGCACAATGAGGAGTTGAGTGGAAGGCCAGAGGACATGTCATGCTCACGATGGCATCATGGCTCCACACCAACTGTTCAGTGCAGCTCACAGACCAGGGGCCAGATTCACCAAGCAGTTACGCAAGTACTTACGAACCTGAACATCTTTCTCAATCTTTGGCGGCTTTGTTTACAATTACTAAACAGCTAATGAGCTCCGAAACACCAGGAGGCTGTTTATAACAATAACAACAGTTGATTGGCAAGTGTTCATGCTTGTAAACTGTTTAATAAATGTAAACAAAGGCGTCAAAGATTGTCGAAGGATGTACACGTTCGTAAGTACTTGCGTAACTGCTTCGTGAATCTGGCCTTAGAAAACTGCTTGCCCCAAACGCTTGAGCCAATATCCCATCTCCTGTCCCACATCTGTGACATGCCCTCTAGATTCCGTAGAATTCCTGGTTCTGCATTAGCTTGCAACACCATTTCCAGCTATAGTTTCCACTGGCTTTTACGGGCTCACCATAGCCCGTGCTACTTGGCACTTGTTCCGAGTAGCGAATCTTAAACAACATTCCACTCGCTGCCATGTCGCTCAATGACCGCCGGCCTCAATTGGCGGAAATTGTCGTTGTTGTTATAGATTCAGCTACTCGGAACGAGTTCCAAGTAGCACGGGCTATGGTGAGCCCGTAGTGGACTTACTTGGCACAGGAGCGGGGCTGATTGGCGGAAGATCATAGAGGCTTCCAGCAGCTGGCATCCCAGATGTCTTAACAAGACTGGCTTCAATTCCCCAGCTCATTCATGCTCACCATCATCAACAACCCGCTGCCTCACAGTTTGAGAGAGAGACCAAGTAATTTACTCATATATGTATTTGGGTCATACACCGGTGTGATGATGATGAGAGTGGTAGTGGTGATGGTGACGATGGGGTGGGGTCAGATTGAGAGTGGTGTGCAGTGGTGGTGGTTGAGAGTGATGGTTGTGGTTGATTACTGAGGTGGTGGGTGGGGATGGGTTAGGAGGATGGTGACTAATGGTGACAGTGAAAGTTGCAATGGTGACTT
>WNGS01163555.1:4859671-4867171 GCA_020271785.1 Procambarus virginalis
GGAGTTGTATAGTTGTATTTACATACAAAAATATGTATATCAACTACATATTTGTTGTATGTAGTTGTAGAATTGTTTTGGCTACTTCTCTGCATGTTACACGCGCGTGTGTGTGTTAATTACCTAACGTGTCGGTTATGAGGGATGAGAGCTACGCTGCGGTGTCCCGGTCTTTCCAGCACTCTTTTCATATGACGTTTGAAACTGTCTGACGGTTTTGGCATCCACCACCGTCTCATTTAACTGTGTGTGTGTGTGTGGGGGGGGGGGGATAGATAGATAGATTCAACACTTAAAATAGAAATAGTGGAATAAAAATAATCTGAATAGGATGTGGCGACACCTTACTTTCTTAGGCTAAGTCGAATGGTTTATGTCTAAAAAGTCGCGAACCCACACACACACACATACACACACCACACACACACACACACACACACACACACACCACACACCACACAACCCACACACACACCAACAACACATATATTATATTATATATATATATATATATATATATATATATATATATAATAGTTCGCAACATCCCCATCTCTCAAGGTACTTGGAATCCTAGGTTTGAACTGTCTGGAACATGCCGAGAATCACATTAATCCTGTTTTTATCACTTGATATCAGAGGCTGAGGGAGATGGTAATGAGAGGCTGGTGGGTGTGGGGATGGTGTCAGGTGTCTGGTGGATAGTGAAGGCTGTGGGAGTTATGGTGATGTGGGGAACCCCTGAACACCAGCAGCGACAGCTTTCATCATCTTCATCATGCTCATATCCATCATTATCAAACATCATTATGATGTAGCTGTTGTTATCGTAGCCATGCCTGGTTTTGACGGTCCTGTCTTTGTGAACGAGTGTGAGTACTAGCGCAAACACACACACACACACACACCACACCACAACACACAAACACCACACACACACACCAGTTAACAGATGGAATGCACTAAGCAGTAATGTGGTGGAGGCTGACATCCATGCACACGTTTCAAGAGTAGATATGATAAGAGCCCCATAGGCTCAGGACATCTGTACACATTGATGACAGTTGAGAGGCGGGACCGAAGAGCCAAAGCTCAACCCCCCGGCAAGCACAATAGGTGAGTACGCACACACCTGTTTTGTGCCGAGTGTATAAAATTTATATTAAAAACAGTAATAATTCAGTTGGCAACAGCAGGGCGTGTGGAGTGTCAGATGTCGTTAGCTGGATGCTGTTGACTGTTTGTCAACAGAGGTCAGCTGTCTGTATCGGCGACAGTCAAACGGGAACCCGTATCTGGGTTACCTGTCAAAGTTGGCAGGTGCCGGGCACTGGTCAAAGAGGAGCCAAAACGGGCAACGATAAAAAAAAGCAAGATTACCTCGTCGGCGGTCAAGGTGATATCAATATCGTCGGTGGTCAATACGATATCAGTATCGTCGGCGTTTAGGTGTTATCTAAATCGGTCGGCGATCAAAGCTGGACAATATCAGCGATGGTCAATGGTAAAAGCTCTTTCGATCCCAGGGAACTATGTCACGGGGTGCTGGCTTAGTTAATGTGTACAACCGCCGGTTTAACGCTGGTCAATGACGGTGGTCAAAGGTATAGTCTGTGGCAGCGGTGGTCAGTGATAAATCTATTACGATGACAGCGAATGGTTTCATGTGTGATGGCAACGGTCCAAGATTAGTATATAGCGACTTCGGTCAGCGAGTAGGTTGTATTGGCCGGGGTCAAAGCTCCCACGTGGGACAGGCGACGATGGTGCCACGCTGAGCTGTAGTCTGAACACTATAGGCCTACTGGATATGAGGCCTACAGTATATGTGTGTTGTACTTGGGGGACTTGTAGTCAATCCCTGGGCCTGGACGGTAGAGCGGACGGTCTCGCTTCATGTAGGTCCGGCGTTCAATCCCCGACACGTCCAAGTGGTTGGGCACCAATCCTTTCCCTCCACCACTCCCACACCAAATCCTTATCCTACACCCTCCCATGTGCTATATAGTTAAGTGACTTGTGTTCCCCCTGATAGTTCCTTACCTTGGGACTTTTTATCATATCTTCCCTCGCGTTTCCACATTTTACTGTCCTGCATCCCCATTCTCTCTCTCTCTCTCTCTCTCCTCTCTCTCTCCTCTTCTCTCTCTCTCTATCTCTCTTTCTCTCTCTCTCTCCTCTCCTCATCTCTCCCTTCCTCCACCCCCACACATAATACCCCCCAGAAGGGGGGGCATCAATCAATTACCTCCAATTTGAGGAAGTAATGAGGTGGTGTTATCAGCCTCTCAGTCCTGATGCCCAGAGGTCACCCATCCACACGGTATTTTCCAAGTTACTTATATTCACGCTGGGTAATTTGGGGGTGAGGGTGGGGGTGGATGGTGGGTTATGGGGGGAGGAGGGCGTGGGGTGGAGGGGGAGGGGCGGGGAGTGGGGTGAGGCGGGGTGGTTCGAGGGGTCTGGGGGGCGGGGGACGAAACCTCATGCAGTAGTCAAGATCAGACTGATATAATTGGTGGTTTTCAAGCAGTGTTGGGAGACAGACAAGCAAGTAATGCACTTGAAAAATTTCACCCCCCCCCCTCATGTTCACCCCCCCCTCTACCCCCTCCCCTCATGTTCACTCCCCCCTCTCTCAGTTGTACAAAATGATGTCAGGCTGGCGACTCCACTTTGGTTTTCTCTACATGTGAGAAGTCTACATTTCTTCCACCCTGACCTAAATTCCCTTGGAATTAGACGACTACAAAGACTTGACTCCCCCCCCCCCCCCTTATAAATTTGACTGTATGAACTTTGCCACAGTCAAGAAATCTTATAATAATAGTATTTGTAAAATATACATGGAACAGATTAGGGTGGTATACTTGCCAGGTGCAGAGGTTGCACGCAACGCCTTCTCTTGCATCACGGGAACGGTTGTGCTGTCTTCTTGTTTTTTCTCAAATTATTTGCTGTCACTCAGTGTTGCAGTAGTTTTGTTTGTGTTAGTTTCTTGTAACACAAATAATAGATGGTATTCTGGACGGTTTGTTCGAGTGAAAGAAGTGCGGTAGACTGAAAGGGGAAGGCAGAGCGTTCTTTCACAGTGAAAAAAATGTCCCACTGTCCCTGAGGTACAAGAATTAGAATTTTTATTTTTTTTTTTTGCAGGGATATAGATCTCAGCTGAAGACACAACGTAAGAATGAAGAAAACTAGGCCTATTGACCCATACGAGGCAATCCTTTTTATATTATATTATGTCTAACCTGCGCTTGAAACAATCACGTGATCCTTATGGAACTTCTCAGCTCGTCGGTCACAATAGAGGCAAGAGATATAATCAAGAAGGAAAGATTGAGTAATACAACCCTATCTTCCACCTGAGAACCCACATGAATCGGATATCATCAGCGGCATATGCAAGATAGCCCAACTTAAGAGCTACCGTGATAAATCTGATGAGGGCCTCTTATAATACATATGTCAAAGCAACTCTTGAATATGTGACAACACACAAAAGAAACTTGGAGAGGTTCAGTGGTGTGCCATCGGAGTAGTCCCCGAGCTGAGAGGCATGAACTACGAGGAAAGACTAAACATATTTACGATCACGTTCCTGAATGAGACAGGAAGCTTTCCCTTCCCTTTACCCTCAGACATCTTAAATCTTAGTGACTTCTCATACCCGCTTGCTATCCTGTTCTCTTCACTTTCAGTCATCCTTTTCTCCCTCCCATTTCACCGCCTCCCTATCTCCCCATTCCTCTGTCTCCTCCCTCCCTCCATTCCACCCTCACACCCTCCCTTCATGCCACCACCCCTCCCATCCCATACACCTTCCCTTGTCTCTCCCTGTAGCCTAGCTAGCGTGTGCTGGTGGTGTAGGCCCTTCTGGCCACGGTTCTGAGATAATCTATTCACAATGGAACAATCTTTGGCATGACATAATCTTCCCAGCCTTATTATACACCTCTCTACCAAGGGCCTGCATTGTGAAGTCTTGGTGTGTGTACTCACCTAGTTGTGTTTGCGGGGGGGGGGGGTTGAGCTCTGGCTCTTTGGTCCCGCCTCTCAACTGTCAATCAACTGGTGTACAGATTCCTGAGCCTATTGGGCTCTATTGTATCTACATTTGAAACTGTGTATGGAGTCAGCCTCCACCACATGTCTGTTTATTGCATTCCATCTGTTAACTACTCTGACACTGAAAAAGTTCTTTCCAACGTCCCTGTGGCTCTTTGTACCCATTTTGGGTACTCAGTTTCCACCTGTGTCCCCTTGTTCGCGTACCACCAGTGTTAAACAGTTTATCCTTATCTATCCTGTCAATTCCTATGAGACTTTTGTAGGTAGTGATCATGTCTTCCCTTACTCTTCTGTCTTCCAGTGTCGTGAGGTGCATTTCACGCAGCCTTTCCTCGTAACTCATAATTTCTTTCCTCTTAGTTCTGGGACTAGCCTAGTGGCATACCTTTGAACTTTTTCCAGTTTCGTCTTGTACTTGACAAGGTACGGGCTCCATGCTGGGGCCGCATACTCCAGGATAGGTCTTACATATGTGGTAAACAAGGTTCTGAATCATTCCTTACACAGGTTCCTGATGTTAGCCAGCCTTGCATACGCCGTACATGTTATTCTCTTTATGTGGGCTTCAGGAGACAGGTTTGATGTGATATTAACTCCTAAATCTTTCTCTCTGTCCGTTTCACAAAGGACTTCATCTCCCATTCGGTATCCTGTGTCTGGCCTTCTGTTTCCACCGTCTAGTTTCATTACCTTACATTTACTCAGGTTGAACTTTAGTAGCAGCTGTGATACATACACACAGGTTTCACAGTGGATGTTAAAAGAAGCAGCACAGGTCATCAGCGTACCTCTAGCACTAATCTTTAATGAGTCACTTACAATGGGGGAATTGTCCAGCTGCTGGAAGAGTGCAAATGTGGTGCCAATCTACAAGAAAGGAGATAGAGAAGAGGCACTTAACTACAGACCAGTGTGTGTGTGTGTGTGTGTGTGTGTGTGTGTGTGTGTGTGTGTGTGTGTGTGTGTGTGTGTGTGTGTGTGTGTGTGTGCGTGTTTTGGTGGGGTGTGAGGGGGGGGGTGTACTCACCAACTAGTACTCATTTAGATGTTCTTGCAGGGTTGGGTACTAGCTCCTATGCCCTGCCTTTCGAAGCATTAAAAGTTGAATTGAATAACGATTTTCGTATTTCATATCATATTGTTTTTCCTTTATAATTGTGTATTGAGCTTCAACCACTTAGTGTAATATATTTCAGATTTCGTTAATAATATACAGAATTCTTTTAATAGGCCAACAAAAAATAATGAGTTACCCCCGGCTCTAGCAACAGGTAAGTTGATCAATACATCCCCTCAGCTCTTCAAACACACACCGTTCTATCTTTTACTTAAAGATGGGCATGTGAAGAGCTCTTAAATTCATAAAAATGTATTTAAGAGCCTCAAGACAGGCTCAAAGTATATGTAGACAGGCCTCATGTCCCGGACAAACTGAATTATTATAATTAACCAGTGCAGGTTCGACTCCTCTTAATAGCTGTTACTAATTTTGTCATTGATACAACGTGTTAAAGTTATGTCTTTGTGAAATACCATGGTATTTTTTCCCCATTTTTTCTTTTATATATACAAGCAGACAGTGCAGGTGCGTAGTGCCCTCTTCCGGTTGAGGCGGCAGAGGTACCGAATTCCTGCTTTTCGTCTGCTTTCACTGGACTCTCTCTCTCTCTCGCTTCAGAGCGTGGTGATGCTGGTGTTCCGGGAGGAGAAAACGCCAGAAGATGAGATCAAAGCTTGGCAGTTCTGGCACAGTCGACAACACTCCGTCAAGCAGCGAATACTCGACGTTGGTGAGTGAACTCCACCTTTATTCTCTCCTGCAGCTTCCTTCGGGTTTGTTCTGTATGTGTGCCTTGGTCTTTCTTTTCAGAGGCGGTTGATGTGCGGCGGGAATGACTTCGCGGTGCACTGGTTAGATGGGGCACTGGTTAGATGGGGCACTGGTTAGATGGGACAGTGGTTAAGTGGAGCGCTGGTGAGGTGGAGGGCTTGTATGGCGAACTAGTCATTTATTTATTTTATTTATTTATTTATTTATTTTATTTATTTATATACAAGAAGATACATTGGGTTTGTGAGAATACATAGCATAGTATTTAGAATCTTGTAAAGCCACTAGTACGCGCAGCGTTTCGGGCAGGTCCTTAATCTAACAGATAAGGACCAATCATTGAAGAGGTTAGGTAGAGGACGGGTTGGGGGGAGACACTGTTTATAGGGAACACTAATTATATTCTAGTAAGGGAAAACACTGCTTAGATTGTGAGGATCACTGGCCAGATAGAACACTAGTAATATGAATCATTTCCACCTTCTCTCCCTCCTTTTGCCTCGTCATATTCCTCCTCCTCCTCTTCTACCTACTTCTCCTCCTAGGCTTTTTACTTATGCTCTCTCCATTTGCAAAACTTTAACTTGATATTTATCTATCCGCTTTTGTAATTAGTTTTATTTTCCACCACCAAAGGTGAGTGCTGGTAAGTGGTATTGAATTTGGAGGCAGCAGTTGTCCTGGCACAATGTACCTGGGCTGGGAATATGCGAGTGTCTGAATTATGACAATTGATGCCGTGATTGACTGCTTCCAGTCATCACCGACGAGGAGTCCCGAATCAATCCCGTTGGTTAGTTTCGCGCCCAGGCGGTGTTTACTGGGTCCAGTTTGTTTGTGTTTATTTCCAGGAAGAATGGGTAGTTTTCCGGGAAGAATCTTAAGATTCTCTAAGAGTTTCCTTTGGCCAGATTGATTACGCTTCCCAAACGATTTAAAAAAAAAGGGTGTTTATGCCTCGCCTTGTAACTTCAAAGCTTCCTCAGTCGTGATCCTTTCTTAGGTTCACTCTAGACCTGTTTGCAATCTCACCTTTCAGCATTTTCCAATTGTCTGCATTTTCTACTTTATTACAATTTACCTTCGAGTTTACGTGTTCGCTTGCCTACTACTCCTCCTCCCCCCCCCCTCTTCCTTATGCCGTCACTACGCACGTGTTCGTATCTCCGAGAAGATAATGTGCTGGAGGCCCTCTTGAGAATCATCTTTGCCTGTTACGAATGCAGATTGGCCTCGCTAATTATAGTTTCCCCTTCCAGTCGTCTTGACTCTCCATTTTCTGTGGTGCCATGTACTGTATATGTTTATGTACAGGTAAGCACAGAGCCTGGCATCGCAAGGAAAGGTTAATTACTCATGAATATTAATGGGAAAAATAAGTGTTAAAAAGATAGGTATAAGGGTTTACCCCTATTGACAGGCGGTAGGTTAGTGCCAGACAATTTGACTGTAAGTTAAGTTATAAGTTAGTATAAGTCAATTCGTACGTAAGACTGTTCGCCAACCGATTTTATTGAAGCTTTCTTAATCTTCCCCAAGCTTAGCTGACCTAACACAACCTAATCTAACCCAACCAAGCATAGCCAAACCAAGCC
>WNGS01163555.1:4872171-4878518 GCA_020271785.1 Procambarus virginalis
GTTACGCAAGTACTTACGAACCTGAACATCTTTTCTCAATCTTTGGCGGCTTTGTTTACAATTACTAAACAGTTAATGAGCTCCGAAACACCAGGAGGCTGTTTATAACAATAACAACAGTTGATTGGCAAGTGTTCATGCTTGTAAACTGTTTAATAAATGTAAACAAAGGCGTCAAAGATTGTCGAAGGATGTACACGTTCGTAAGTACTTGCGTAACTGCTTCGTGAATCTGGCCTTAGAAAACTGCTTGCCCCAAACGCTTGAGCCAATATCCCATCTCCTGTCCCACATCTGTGACATGCCCTCTACATTCCGTAGAATTCCTGGTTCTGCATTAGCTTGCAACACCATTTCCGGCTATAGTTTCCACTCGCTTTTACGGGCTCACCATAGCCCGTGCTACTTGGAACTTGTTCCGAGTAGCGAATCTTAAACAACATTCCACTCGCTGCCATGTCGCTCAATGACCGCCGGCCTCAATTGGCGGAAATTGTCGTTGTTGTTATAGATTCAGCTACTCGGAACGAGTTCCAAGTAGCACGGGCTATGGTGAGCCCGTAGTGGACTTACCTGGCACAGGAGCGGGGCTGATTGGCGGAAGATCATAGAGGCTTCCAGGAAGCTGGCATCCCAGATGTCTTAACAAGACTGGCTTCAATTCCCCAGCTCATTCATGCTCACTCATCAACACCCGCTGCCTCACAGTTTGAGAGAGAGACCAAGTAATTTACTCATATGTATTTGGGTCATAACACCGGTGGTGATGATGATTGAGAGTGGTAGTGGTGACGATGGGGGGGGGGGTCAGATTGAGAGTGGTGGTGACAGTGGTGGTGGTTGAGAGTGATGGTTGTGGTTGATTACTGAGGTGGTGGGTGGGGGAGGGGTTAGTGAGGATGGTGACTAATGGTGACAGTGAAAGTTGCAATGGTGACTTATGGTGTTAATAGTGTTCGCGGTGATGACAATATCTTGTTGTGGTGATGATGGTGATAGCTCCCTCTCCCTGGCCCCCCCGCCCCCCCCCCACCCCCCATCATCTTGAGGTTATCGTGAGATGGTTTCGGGGCTTAGCGTCCCCGCGGCCCGGTCCTCGACCAGGCCTCCCTTTTTGTTACACATCCCCCAGGAAGCAACCCGTAGCAGCTGTCTTAACTCCCAGGTACCTATGAACAGCTAGGTGAACAGGCGTATCAGGCTCAAAGAAACTCGGCTCATTTGTTTCCGCCTCCACCGGGGATCGCACCCGGAACCTTGGGACTACGAATCCCGAGCGCTGTCCACTCAGCTGTCAGGCCCCTTCTAGTTTGGGAGGGGGGCAGGAGATAGTGTAGAAAGGAGAGAGAAGTAGGAAGGTATGAAGAGTAGAAATGAGGAATTGGAGGCGAGGAGGCAGAGGAGGGATGCAAATGAGAAAAGGACGAGAATGAGGATGAGGATGAGGATGAGGAAGAGGAGAGGGCTCTTATCATAATGACAACTTCTCACTGATCAGTTATCAGTTAGGTTCTGACCATCGCTACCATTAATGTGACCAATCTTGGGGCATTACTGCTATTACCTCCGTCCTTCTCTCTCTCTCTCTCTCTCTCTCCACCACCAGTGTTTGTGAACCCTGGCTGGCTGGCTGGCTGGCTGGCTGACTAACTGGCTGACTGGTTGTGTGGCTGACTGGCTGGGTGGCTGGCTGGTTAACTGACTGGCTGGCTGGCTGGTTTAGTGATAGGTTGAATACCTGAATGTCTGAATGAGTGACTGGTTGTTTAGGTGTCTCGTTGAGAGGGCGTACTGTTTACAATTGATTTGACTGGAAGAACGGTTTGCTAGTTAGTTCTCGACATGATTGGTTGACTGGCTTTTAGATCTCGCGTTTGACGTGTTGAATAGCTGCCTTGTTGATTAACTGGTTAATTAGAAGTCTGGTTTAATTGATTTCAGAATAATTGATTGGCTTAGTGGGTGGTTGGCTATTCAGCTGGTCGGCTACCAGACTGGTACGGTGGCCGCTGACTAGAGGATTAGCCAGTCTATCCATCTGTGGTTTTTTTTTGGGGGGGGGGGTTGTGATTGGCCGTCTTGATTGATCATTGGTTGGTTAACCTACTAGATGGAACCGGTTGACACAACAATCTCTTACCACTTTTCCTCAGCAACCCCGCCCCCCCACCCACACACACCTTTGACCCATCACTCCCCCCCCCCCCCCCCACCACCCCACTATTCCCTCCACCACCCCCACTACCCCCCCACCCCCCCCCACCCCCCCTCACTCTAGTCTATATTGTTTGGGTTGTCATTGTTAGGAGCAGTAAGCCTGTTAGGCTCATGGAGATCGAACTCAGATCCGCAGGAGGGCAAACCACAATTATTGCCTAGCACCTATTTACTGCTAGGTGAAGAGAGGAATTAGGTGCAAAGAAACGCGCGGCCAAACGTCTTCGTCTGCGTGGAAATCGCAGCCACAAACTTTTGGTTGTGACGCACGTGCGCAGGCTACTGCGCTACGGGTACATATACACACAACAAGAAGCGAGCTATATTTTACCTCCTAGTGATGATATAGGAAAGCTAAAGGTAATTATGAGGAGAAAACGCTAAGGCAGTATGACATATGAAAGGGGATATGAGGACAGGATAGGGGCTAGGACATGTTAGGACTGAATGAAGGAACGGTGCCCAACCACCTGGATATTCGAGGATCGAACGCCGACCTGCAAGCAGCGAGGTCGTCGCTGTACCTGCTAGTCCAAATGTTGGGACGATATATATACTCATTGAGAATCCTCCTTCGAGAGATATGAAAGTGTTGATGTGCAGGCGGTCGTACTTGATCCTTATGTCCGGCGGTGGTGGTGATCCTGATGCCCCGTGGTGGTGGTGATGGTGGTGGTGATCCTGATGCCCCGTGGTGGTGGTGCTCTTGGTGCCCGGGCGAGGGCACTACCATGCCAGGTACACCAGCGAGAGGCAGCGCCTGGTGACGACTATTTTTTTTACACAGGTGGGAACAGGAACGGTCGGCTTCTGACTCCTGTTAGCAGGCTGAGAGCTTTTTCCACTGTCAGAACTTATGGTCAGCCTTGCCTGCTAGCTTCCTTGGGACACGACCCGTCAGTCATTTAACAACCAGGTACCCAATCACTGCTAGGTGAACAGATGCGTACAATTGGCGCCTAGTTAATCCTCCCCGGCCAGGATTCCAACCCAGGCCAAACCGCTCGCGAAGCGCGGGGCGAGTGTGTTACCACTGCGCCATCGATACTATTCCCTCTATCCACCTCAACAGTACAAAGAAATCCCCCGCAGGAAGCCAACAAATTCTGCTTGCAGAAATGAATTTTAATGAAGTTAAGTCACAAGTTAATTTTAAGGACCAGAAACACACTTAAAAAAACTCAATTAACAAACTTTCTACAGTGGCTTTGGTGAGTAGTTTAGTAGATAGTGGTAGAAGATAGACTTGTAGAAGAAGTCGAAGACTTGTCGAAGAAGAACAAGTCGAAGTAGAAGACTTGTAGAAGCTGAGGGTGCCTGCTTTCCCCATTAACTACGGCATCTTAACATTTCAGACGCTTGTTCTGGCTTATTGTAAGGCATCCCTGCGCCTGGACAGGTGTGAACATCTTAATTAACCCCGCACATCTCCTCACCTGCAAGCAGCTCTGTACTGCTAATGTGAAGGATCCCCAGGATATATTGCAGGGGACAAAATCGCCCGTTCAACATTGTATAAAATGTCAGCTTTCGGTTCATAATATGTAAACAGAAGGTCTTTTTGAGTGAGTTTAAAGGCTCAAAGATCATAGGTTTAAAGAATCGGGTGAGTGTATAGGGAACACACCAGTCACAGCGCCGCTCCTGTGCCAGGTAAGTCCACTACGGGCTCGCCAAACCCAGTGCTACTTGCCCCGCTTCTGTGCCAGGTAAGTTACGGGCTCACCATAGCCCGTGCTACTTGGAACTTGTTCCGAGTAGCTGAATCTATAACAACAACAGGGTCAGGATACACCATTTTGTCAACGTTTGGTCCGGGAGACATCTCCCGTCACGCAGGGTGCAGTCGCGCCTCCACAGATCTCCAGTATCATCTCTTGATCCTGGTAATGGCTCAAAAGGGCCACCACTTACGGGCTATTCATGCCCGTGTCACCTCTTGGGTGGCTTAATCTTTATCAATCTTATCAATCGGGTCAGGATAAGGATTTGGGATGGGACGGGCGGAAGGAATGGTGCCCAACCACTAGGACGGTCCGGGATTGAACGTCGACTTGTATGAAGCGAGACCGTCGCTCTACCGTCCAGCCCAAGTGGTTGGAACAGGTGCAACTATGTAACACAAAGATAGTGGCTTAAACTCAGCTGTAAGCTCAGGTCAACTGATCATATGAACAGTTTTCTTGTCGATCGCATCAATATTTTGGGGAGATATGAGAGCAGTATATCTGAGAAGGGTGAAGAATCCTTCTCTAGATGTGAGAACATTTTTCTTGACAAGGGAAAACGAGACGTTTTGTTGAGCTGAAGTGACTTGAAAAAAGATCCTTTGATCCAGAAAATGGTTACAATTGGTTACAATTCTGGCCAGATTGAGCAGTTGTCAAGGAGTGTAAATGAAATTAACAATGTTAGACAAATTAGAAAACATTCAGCTTACAATGTGGGCCATGCCACACCTTGCAGTAGTAACAACAAGAGTAGTAGCAACAATAACAGCATCAGTAAGTGGGATAAACTGAAAAATATAATTATATACATTTTGCCAGCATTGCACGATACATTGCAAAATATATGAGACATAACAAAGACCTGAATGTCAGCCAGCAAATCAATAAGATGCGTACAGGTGGAACGATACCCAACATTAACTAATTATACCATCAAGTTCAAGAAAGTTGCACAACCTTAACATTTTGCATCACCAGGTTCAACCTGCTCTCAACACGCGGCTTGTGCAACATTGATCTCATCTCAACGGGATTTATATGCAATTAATAACTTTTATTTTAATTTTTATACTCCTACTCTTGTCATCACCGCAACAAAGTGTTTTACTAATATATATCACAACTCAAAATTGTAAGTTAACAGTTCTATAATTTGTGTAACCTGTTTAGTTTGATTTTTCTCTGCTGTGTGTCTTGGTCTAGTCGGTACACCGACCATCTCGCTTCTTGGCAGGTCGGCGTTCGATCCTGGACGATCCAAGTGCATGGGCACCGTTCCTATCCTCCGTCCTCGTCTATCCATTCCACGGGCCGTATAGTCATACGCTGTATAGTGGTTTCTCCTGGTATTTGTGTATGATACTGTTGACCAGCTGTTCAGGGGAGACCTCCACAATGACCACGTGTGGCAAATGAGAATTCAAAATGAGAGATAAATATGTAAATTATGGTGTACTGCGCCTGACTAAAGAGGACTGTCTTCAGGATAATTGCTAGCAGTAAAATCTGGGTTATTGTGTAGACGAAAATATTAGACTTTAACAGGTTGCTATTGCAGCAGCCTGATAAAGCCAATGATCAAACCAAAATCAGGTGAAACTACCGGTGGAGAATGTCAAATATCGGGTAGTGACATGAACTCTCTCTCTCTCTCTCTCTCTCTCTCTCTCTCTCTCTCTCTCTCTCTCTCTCTCTCTCTCTCTCTCTCTCTCTCTCTCTCTCTCTCTCTCTCTTCTTCCTTCCTACGTCCTACATAGTTGATAATTCTGGTGGCTTGATGTCAGAGTCTTTAAGGTATGATCGCTATCATCTTTTATTATGCTTTTTCTGAAGTTATAATGTATTTAATTATGTATTATTTGAGCTGATTGCAGGGAGTCTTATTCTACTATTACTGTGGTATGGCCGTGTATTTTTTGTATGAGCTTTTTGTGGGATATATACACACACGCATACAAGGCTCCGATGTGGTAGCTAAAATAGATGTGCCCCTAGTGTATAAACATGTGTAGATTTTGTGTATTGGTGTGTGTGTGTGTGTGTGTGTGTGTGTGTGTGTGTGTGTGTGCGTGTGTGTGTGTGTGTGTGTGTGTGTGTGTGGTGTGTGTGTGTGTGTGTGTGTGTGTGTGTGTGTTTACCTAAGCGAGAGTTTACACGTCGGTGTTCTAGCTCCTGGTCCCAATCACTCCAATTATCGGTCATTGCTGATCTTGAAATTGGTGATGAGGTTGCAGGCGTTTTACGTTGTTATTGTTGTCATTTAGTATAATTGTTCTTGTTCCCGTTGTCGCCTCTGTTGTTACTAATATTGTTTATAATAATTCAGATAATGATAAAAAAATCTAGTAATAATAATGTAAGTTATAATAAGAAAACAAATATATTTTGCTTCTCTTTCCG
>WNGS01163555.1:4890034-4900605 GCA_020271785.1 Procambarus virginalis
AATGGTCGTAGTTGTTTGGATGTGAGCCTTTTAACGGTTATATACAGGAACTGTTGTTGTTAAAGATTCGCTACCTGAAACGAAAAGTTCCAGGTAACACGGGCTATGGTGAGCCCGTAGGGTTATACAGGAACGTCTCATCGTGTAAGTATATGATATGACCACAGAATTGTTGCGTAAGTAACTCTTCCCCACACACACACACACACACACACACACACCACACCACAAAAACACACACACGAAGAATACTAGTGATCATGTGGGAGAGCGTAGACAGGTGGTAGTTGCAGACTAGGGACATGACTGTCTTCTCCACCTACATCCACCACCCACTACTGAGTCTCCGCCCACCGCCACCACCCACTACTGAGTCTCCGCCCACCGCCACCACCCACTACTGAGTCTCCGCCCACCGCCACCACCCACTACTGAGTCTCCACCCACCGCCACCACCCACTACTGAGTCTCCGCCCACCGCCACCACCCACTACTGAGTCTCCACCCACCGCCACCACCCACTACTGAGTCTCCGCCCACCGCCTCCACCCACTACTGAGTCTCCGCCCACCGCCACCACCCACTACACAGCTTCCACCCAAAATCCACCACCCACTACAACAAGAAACACCCTCCGTTCTTCCCCTTATATAACACCAGTACCCTCCCTCTCACACACCCCTCCCTCCCTCCCACCACTACAACATTCCCACCCCCTCCCTTCTACCTCACGACACCTCCCACTCCTCCTCCAACACCACCTACACCCACTCCCCCCCCCCACCTACACAACACCCACACACCACAAGCCTAAGAAGCTGCACCACGGTTCAAAGCCACACAGATTATTCTAATACGATTCACCAACATCAATTATCATTGATTTATCACAGAATTCTCAGTTCGTAAATTCCTCAAAAGTATGAGCGTCCCGGTTGATGATTCGTGCCTTGATTATACCTGTGCTCCTAACAAGGGTCCACGCTACCTCCCCTTCTGCCAAAAGCGGAAGGTTATCTATTTAAAAATACTGCAAATAAAAACTGTAATGGCATTGTATGAAGTAGTTATTATTTTGATGATGATGGTGATGTTGGTCATGATGATGATGGCGTCTTGATGATAGTGATGATGGTCATGATGGTGATATATTTTATTTTTTTATTTTTTTGGAGGGGGGGTATATTCCTGTGCGGGCCCTAAGCCTCTGGCTGGCCCACTAAGTGTTGCCAATGCCAATGTGTTTAACAACTTGTGCTCCGTTAAGTCTCATTTGAAAACTTATTTGGTTTGTAATTCTGTGCTGTGATAGATAGTATTCCAGTGGTCTATCGGGCATTTCCCTCTCACAGCGCGGACATTTCCTCTCATCTTCTGGAACCCGTAAGCCTATTCCCTCATGCACATATGGTATCCAAGCCTGATGTAAGTGTACTTCTGTCTTGTTCTATTGATCAAAATCTTGTTCTTTCATCAAAATCTATTGATCTTGTTCTTTCATCAAAATAACCGGTGGAGCCGGTCGGCCGAGCGAACACCACACTGGACTTGTGATCCTGTGGTTCCGGGTTCGATCCCGGGCGCCGGCGAGAAACAATGGGCAGAGCTTTTTTCACCCTATGCCCCTGTTACCTAGCAGTAAAATAGGTACCTGGGTGTTAGTCAGCTGTCACGGGCTGCTTGCTGGGGGGTGGAGGCCTGGTCGAGGACCGGGCCGCAGGGACACTAAAGCCCCGAAATCATCTCAAGATAACCTCAAGATAACCTCAAGTAGTCAGTTGCATTCTTGGTGCAAGCCACAGATCCTGGCGTTGCAACTGCTGTGTTGTGGTCACTGTGCATCTTCTGCATTGATCTGTCTCTTAATTACTTACCTAATCTGTGATAGACTCTGTGGTATGTAAATGTCTTCATTTCTTCTCTTAGTTGCAAGTTTTGCAGCCTTATCTGCAATTGCATTCTCTATTATATGGTGATTATGATGGTGGTCATGATGGTGATGATTACACATTCTTCACTGTGCCGTTAATTTCAACGTTAGCATTAATAGTAATAATATTATAATTAATAATGATAGACAAGGAAGGGCGATGGGTTGAGGTCGCCGCCCCTCCGTGCTTCTCTTGTTCACAGTCTGGTGTGGGACTTAAGACCTGTCCAGAACAACATTGGACGTGTTCAAGAAACAATTAGACACGTTCTTGCAAGACGTGCCTGGCCTACAGGGCTGTAGTGGATATGTGGGCCTGTGGGGTCACTCCAAGCACCAGCCTGTTGGACCAAGCTGTCGCAAGTCAGGGGAATAGGGCTCCTAGACCCTGCTCCTCTAGGTATACTCCAGGTATACTCCAGGTATACTCCAGGTATCAACCTCTAGAGGGTTAAGGCCATTACAATAGTCGACTGATCAACCAGCACGTACACTTGTGTGTGGATTTATTATTTGTGCCTACAGAATCGGGCTGTTAGCTCTCGGACCCCGCCTCTCTAACTCTCGGTTGTCTAATGTACTAACTCCCGACCTATTTCCCTCTATCATATCTACTACATATATTTTCAACACACACACACACACACACACCACCACACACACACACACACACACACACACACACACACACACACACACCACACACACGCACACACTTAGATATTAGAAAGAACTTTTTTAGTGTCAGAGTGGTTGACAAATGGGAATGCCATTAGGAAGCGATGTGGTGGAGGCTGACTCCATACACAGTTCAAGTGTAGATATGATAGAGCCCATTAGGCTCAGGAAACTGTAACCTGTTGATGGGGTGAGAGGCGGGACAAAGAGCCAGAGCTCAACCCCCGCAAGCACAACTAGGGAGTACTAGGTGAGTAACACCAGGACGCCCGTGGCAGCTAACTAACTCCAGGTACATACTTTCACCTGATGGCCGTGTTAGGTGAAAACGGGCGTCAGGTGAAAGAAACTCTGCCCATGTGTTTTTGCCTCGGCCGGGAATCGAACCCGGGCCCTTAGGATTACACCCCCCCCCCATGGGCTAGTAAGAAGTGCTTAGAGGGTTTCCCTCCATGTGTCAGACGAGAGGAAGTCAAGACTCACCCACCAGCCAGACGGGAGGAAGTCAAGACTCACCCACAGCCAGACGGAGGAAGTCAAGAATACCCACCAGCCAGACGGGAGGAAGTCAAGACATACCCACTAGCCAGACGGGAGGAAGTCAAGACACACACTCACCAGTCAGACGGGAAAAGTCAAGACTCCCCACCAGTCAGACGGGAGGAAGTCAAGACACACACCCACCAGTCAGACGGGAGGAAGTCAAGACTCACCCACAACCAGACGGGAGGAAGTCAAGACATGCCCACCAGTCAGACGGGAGGAAGTCAAGACTCACCCACCAGCCAGACGGGAGGAAGTCAAGACTCACCCACCAGTCAGACGGGAGGAAGTCAAGACTCACCCACCAGTCAGACGGGAGGACGTCAAGACTCACCCACCAGTCAGACGGGAGGAAGTCAAGACTCACCCACCAGTCAGACGGGAGGAAGTCAAGACTCACCCACCAGTCAGACGGAAGAAGTCAAGACTCACACCAGTCAGACGGGAGGAAGTCAAGACTCACCCCACCAGTCAGACGGGAGGAAGTCAAGGCTCACCACCAGTCAGACGGGAAGAAGTCAAGAACACCCACCAGCCAGACGAGAGGAAGTCAAGACTCATCCACCAGTCAGACTTGAGGAAGTCAAGACTCACCCACCAGTCAGACGAGAGGAAGTCAAGACTCACCACCAGTCAGACGGGAGGAAGTCAAGACTCACCCACCAGTCAGACGAGAGGAAGTCAAGACTCACCCACCAGTCAGACGGGGGAAGTCAAGGCTCACCCACCAGTCAGACGGGAAGAAGTTAAGACACACCCACCATCCAGACGAGAGGAAGTCAAGACTCATCACCAGTCAGACTTGAGGAAGTCAAGACTCACCCACCAGCCAGACGAGAGGAAGTCAAGACTCATCCACCAGTCAGACTTGATGAGGAAGTCAAGACTCACCCACCAGTCAGACGAGAGGAAGTCAAGACTCACCCACCAGTCAGACGGGAGGAAGTCAAGACTCACCCACAGCCAGACGGGAGGAAGTCAAGACATACTCACCAGTCAGACGGGAAGAAGTCAAGACACACCCACCAGCCAGACGAGAGGAAGTCAAGACTCATCCACCAGTCAGACTTGAGGAAGTCAAGACTCACCCACCAGTCAGACTAGAGGAAGTCAAGACTCACCCACCAGCCACACTTGAGGAAGTCAAAAGTTAGAAAGTGTATCGCCTGACTCGTTAAGACGGCCTTAATTAATCACTTAACCACAATTAGAGTAACTGACATTTTTTTGGTGTGGGTTGAGTACTTGATTTTGTCATATTTATATTCTAACTTTTACCTTTTTTGTGATTATCATTCAGCTGACTTTTATACCTTTTATGGTGGCAGCGTAATATATATAGCATATAAAACAATTTTATGAGCTGAAATTGATATCTGAACCCCTAATCAACTTGCATGAACTTAAGTTACTGGTATATTGGCGATTGGCTATAAAGACAATCGCCATATATATATATATATATATATATATATATATATATATATATATATATATATATATTATATATATATATATATAAAATATATATATATATATATATGTATATATATATATGTATGTATGTATGTATGTATGGATGTATGTATGTATGTATGTATATGTATAATAAGTGATGACAGTAAACGTCGAAATTTTTTGTATAAGCACATTTAAGTACATCTGCATTTGTGCAGCTACCTTAGTACAGAGTGTGTCAAAAAGCCAGCTAGCTACGTGGTGCTAAAAAAATCCCCATCACACAGGATGGTTAGTCATACAGAGGCATGTGATCAGTAGTCTGCACTGACAGACTCCGGGTGCATTATTAGGATATCATCATCAACGCACCAGTGAATAAAGTAGCAGTCATATTAAAAGTCCCCATCTCGCAGGTTGGTTTAAAAGAATGTAGTAAAACAACTCTATGGAAACAAACCCCACGTTTCAGAACACAGGCATCGATGGGTATTGCAGTAGGAACCAAACCAGTCCAACTTAGACGGGCATGGGGATCAATAATCCGCCTATGACAATCACTATACAATCACAATTCACTAGGGAATGTTTTGTGAGGCTAACTGCCACCGTCTGGCCTCCAACCTCGAACAGACCACACATTCCGCATATACATATAGTGTTGTGTGTGTGTGTGTGTGTGTGTGGTGTGTGTGTGTGTGTGGTGTATACACGCGTGTGTGTGTGTGTGTATACACGCGTGCGTGTGTGTGTATACACGCGTGCGTGTGTGTGTGTGTCCCTTCTTCTAACATTCCTCCCCAACAAAACATGTACATCATCCAATAAATTCTCCTCAGTAATATCCGTCTATAATGTTTTCGTAAATAATTGCCAAAAAAATATCATAATTCAGTCGCTAACGTCCGCCTCATAATCAATATGAAAAGTGAGGAGAGGGGAAGGGAAATTTTTAGCTTAAAAGCGACGATCCGACATTTGATCAATTTCGCATCGGCCAAAAACATATTAATATGCGGTGTCCTCATCTCCGGGAATGAACTCTCAACATTAAATGAAAATTGATGGTTTTGCAACCTTCCGTGTCTTCCATCTATTTTCCTGGCGGGTTTGCAACCGCACATCGGCTTGGATTGAGGAAATGTTTAGTGTGTTTTGGGTTTTTGTTCAAGTGTGTTGATAGATTCAGTGTTGGTGTTGTGTAGGATTGTGTTGAGAGGTTGTGTGTGTGTGTTGTGTGGTGGTGTGTGTGTGTGTGTGTGGTGTGTGTGTGTGTGTGTGTGTGTGTGTGTGGTGTGTGTGAGTGTGTAAGTGTTTATATGTATTCTTATATGAGTGTTATTTTCTTTCTTTTGTGTATTTTTCGTTAAATTTTTTGGATTTGTTTGCAGATGAGCTGTTTATTGATCATGGGTGCAATTATTGTCCGCTTTGCAGTAAATATATTCTTGTAATGGAGGTGTGGAGTCCCTTGATTATGGTTCAACAAATGGTAGAGATTATTGTAGATCTAGTGATCTGTGATGGATTGGGGTCTTTGTTGTGGTGAGGCGCAAGCGAAGGAAACTTTCGATTCAGTGTGATGGAGTGCTTTGTTGGAGGGGAGTGCTTTGGTGGAGGGAGTGCTTTGTTGGAGGGAGTGCTTTGTTGCAGAGAGTGAGAGAGTGCTTGTTGGAGGGAGTGCTTTGGTGGAGGGAGTGCTTTGTGGAGGGAGTGCTTTGTTGGAGGGAGTGCTTTGTTGGAGGGAGTGCTTTGTTGGAGGGAGTGCTTTGTTGGAGGGAGTGCTTTGTTGGAGGGGAGTGCTTTGTTGGAGGAAGTGTTTGATGGAAGGAGTGCTTTGTTGGAGGGAGTGCTTTGTTGGAGGGAGTGCTTTGTTGGAGGGAGTGCTTTGTTGGAGGGAGTGCTTGTTGGAGGGAGTGCTTTGTTGGAGGAAGTGCTTTGTTGGAGGGAGTGCTTTGTTGGAGGGAGTGCTTTGTTGGATGAAGTGCTTTGTTGGAGGAAGTGCTTTGTTGGAGGGAGTGCTTTGTTGGAGGAAGTGTTTGATGGAAGGAGTGCTTTGTTGGAGGGAGTGCTTTGTTGGAGGGAGTGCTTTGTTGGAGGGAGTGCTTTGGTGGAGGGAGTGCTTTGTTGGAGGGAGTGCTTTGTTGGAGGGAGTGCTTGGGTGGAGGGAGTGCTTTGGTGGAGGGAGTGCTTGTTGGAGGGAGTGCTTTGGTGGAGGGAGTGCTTTGGTGGAGGGAGTTCTTTGTTGGAGGGAGTGCTTCGTTGGAGGGAGTGCTTTGTTGGAGGGAGTGCTTTGATGGAGGGAGTGCTTTGATGGAAGGAGTGCTTTGTTGGAGGGAGTGCTTTGTTGGAGGGAGTGCTTTGGTGGAGGGAGTGCTTTGTTGGAGGAAGTGCTTTGATGGAGGGAGTGCTTTGTTGGAGAGAGTGCTTTGCTAAAGGGAATACTTTGATGGAGGGAGTGCTTTGATGGAGGGAGTGCTTTGAAGCATTGAGTGCTTTCAATGAGTTGTTATGTACCACTGAACAGGCCGACGTCACAGTCGTGTCTGATCAGCGTCGCCTCAACTATTAAACGCCAACAACCCAACACAACACACGCGTGAACTAGACTGATGCTGTAATACAGTGCTGTGATATAGTGCTGTTGTGCTGTTTTCCAGTGCTGTGTTTACCATCGGTCAAAACAACGTGGACACGACTATCAGCCGCTGACACGACGACAGCCGCTGACACGACGACAGCCCAAGACACAAACACACCCTAACCAACACACAGTTGGAAACCCAAAAGTTGGAGCAACAGGCAGGAGTAAAAGGGAAGGTGCTCCAGTGGATAAGGGAGTACTTAAGCAACAGGAAACAGCGAGTAACGGTGAGGGGGGAGACATCAGAGTGGCGAGATGTCACCAGCGGAGTCCCACAGGGCTCAGTACTTGGACCCATCCTGTTTCTAATATATGTGAACGATCTTCCGGAGGGTATAGACTCATTCCTCTCAATGTTTGCTGATGATGCAAAATTATGAGAAGAATCAAGACGGATGAAGATAGACAGAGACTACAGGATGACCTGGATAAACTGGAGGAATGGTCTAGAAAATGGCTGCTAAAGTTCAACTCGGGAAAGTGTAAGGTGATGAAATTAGGAGAAGGGAGCAGGAGGCTGAACACAAGGTATCATTTGGGAGGGGAAATCCTACAAGAGTCAAATAGAGAGAAAGATCTGGGGGTTGATATCACACCGAACCTGTCCCCAGAAGCCCACATCAAAAGAATATCATCAGCGGCATATGCTAGACTGGCCAACATAAGAACTGCCTTTAGAAATTTGTGTAAGGAATCTTTCAGAACCCTGTATACCACTTATGTAAGACCAATCCTGGAGTATGCAGCTCCAGCCTGGAGTCCATACCTAGTTAAACACAAGACAAAGTTAGAGAAGATTCAGCGGTATGCCACCAGGCTCGTCCCGGAACTGAGAGGATTGAGCTACGAGGAAAGGCTAAAGGAGCTGAACCTCACATCCCTGGAAAACAGAAGAGTAAGGGGAGACATGATAACCACCTACAAAATTCTCAGGGGAATTGACAGGGCGGACAAAGAGAAACTCTTCACCACGGGTGGGACACGAACAAGGGGACACAGGTGGAAACTTAGTACCCAGATGAGCCACAGAGACGTTAGAAAGAATTTTTTCAGTGTCAGAGTAGTTAATAAATGGAATGCATTAGGCAGTGATGTGGTGGAGGCTGACTCCATACACAGTTTCAAGTGTAGATATGATAGAGCCCAGTAGGCTCAGGAATCTGTACACCTGTTGATTGACAGTTGAGAGGCGGGACCAAAGAGCCAAAGCTCAACCCCCGCAAGCACAATTAGGTGAGTACAATTAGGTGAGTACACAAACACCCTTACTACGTCAGATAACGCCCGTTATCTGACGTAGTAAGTAATAACGTCACTAGGACGTTGCGCCTTCGCCGGGATATTAGTTCTCCCTCACTGGGTCATGCTGAGAGGTCAAAATACCACACACACATAATACTTTCACCATGGGAGAAATCCTCCAGAGCGGCAGGCAGGTCCGTCTCCCTCAGGGACCGAGACGCCACAATAGAACTCTGCTGGTGGGCCGGTCGGACGCCCCTTAACACACCACTACATATGCAAACGCTTCTCCTGGTCTAAAGTTACGTCCCACTAGTCTTCCCCCGCTGCTCTCTATCCTCGGTTTTCTACTCCATCCACCTCTGTGACTCGGCCCGTCGGCCGGTTTGTTCCTAGCCTGTGTCGTATGGTGTGTCGGAGGACGTAGAGGCGTCCCCCATCACCACGGGGAGAAGGCACATATCCCATCAACACGGGGAGAAGGCAGGTATCCCATCAACACGGGGAGAAGGCAGATATCCCATCAACACGGGGAGAAGGCACATATCAAGTTCTCTCCGGGAATGATCACCTCGATTTTTTCTTGTCTCGAGCAACTGGAAAACATTTAGTCGTTGATGGGAGAGCGAGAGGATCCCCCATCCTCCGGGTCCACAATTGTCTCCCTCCTCCGCCCTGACGTCAGCCGGGCCTCGCATTGTGTTATCAAGACGACCGTGGAGCCAGAAAATGCGTATAACCTCAGAGGTCTGTGTGTTATACTAACTAGGAGTCTGATATCTGTCAGAGTAATGAGTAATTCATAAGGTTTACCGAGGGTGATAGTGGGGACGGTGTGAGGCTGGCTTACCTGGTGTAATATTGAAGTTGGTGTGAGGCTCGACTAAGGCTCGCTCTCCTGGGTGTTGGGGCGCAGGTGTTCAACCTTATAGGCTGTTCAGCCTTACAACTTGCAATGTTGCAGAAGGCGCTGAAGCCCAGATCTTGTTGTGTGAAGGTTACGTCTCCCTGGTTCCTAATAAAGATTATGTAGCGACAAGACGCCCACTGCTAGCGACCTGCAGTGTGACTTGCAACACTGCAAGACGCTCACTGTTAGCGGCCTGCATTGCGACTTGCAACACTGCAACACGCCCAGTGTTGGCGACCTGCATTGTGACTTGCAACACTGCAAGACGCCAGGTGTTAGCAACCTGCATTGTGACTTGCAACACTGCAAGACGCCAGGTGTTAGCGGCCTGCATTGTGACTTGCAACACTGCAAGACGCCCGCTGTTAGCGGCCTGCATTGTGACTTGCAACACTGCGAGACGCCCAGTGTTGGCGACCTGCATTGTGACTTGCAACACTGCAAGACGCCAGGTGTTAGCGGCCTGCATTGTGACTTGCAACACTGCAAGACGCCCGCTGTTAGCGGCCTGCATTGTGACTTGCAACACTGCGAAATGACCAGTGTTCGCAGCCTGCATTTTGACTCTTGCAACACTGCAACAAGACGTCCACCGTGAGCCGTTCTTACGTCCAATCCTACCAACTTATCCTTGCTAATGAACAATCGTATGCGATACAAGCCAGTTTTACTGTTAAAATTTGTATAAATAATTCCTCGCCTGAAGATTAGTAACCCTTAAGATGGCGGCTTTCACTCGTGCAAATTTATCGTACGAGTGAAAACTAACTTTGTAACTTGGGTTAATTGGTAGACTTTATGTGTTGTGTTTGTGAGAGGGGGGCGGAGCGTTCATCCGGTGGGCAGCAGTGGGCCATAGTTTTAAGCGAGGGGGATTTTTTTTTGAGCGAGAGATAATCGCGTCTCTCAGTGTATGGATGAGCTCGGAGTTTAACTCAGAGAAACGTTGTTGGAGACAAAATGCTTCTCCATCTCAACAATACTTATTTGGAGACTCCATCTCAACAATACAATTTTTGGAGACATGTGCTAGGTCTCTGGAGACATATAATTGGTCGTTGGAGACACATAAGGGGTCTCTGGAGACATATAATTGGTTATTGGAGACACATAAGGGGTATCTGGAGACATATAATTGGTCGTTGGAGACACATAAGAGGTCTCTG
>WNGS01163555.1:4921474-4931005 GCA_020271785.1 Procambarus virginalis
GGGGGGGGGGGTTCCGGGTGTGGCTCTCTGTGGCTCTGTGGAGAGTGTGGCTCTCTCTTCTATCCCTTTAGAATAGAGGGATAGAAGAGCCCGCTGCTCTACATGTTCCTCTGCTCTCGTGCTCCTCACTCTCTTTTGGGGGCTTGCTATAAATATCTCATTTTAGCTTATGTCCTTCGTGCTTACCTAAAGAAAGGCTTTAACTTTGGTTTTCAAGTTTGACTGACTCAGTGTGTGTGTGTGTGTGTGTATTCACTTAGTTGTATTCACTTAGTTGTATTTTACGGGGGTTGAGCTTTGCTCTTTCGGCCCGCCTCTCAACTGTCAATCAACTGTTTACTAACTACACTAACTACTTTTTTTTTTTTTTTTTTTTTTTTTTTTTTTTTCCCCACACCACACACACACACACACACACACCCCAGGAAGCAGCTCGTGACAGCTGACTAACTCCCAGGTACCTATTTACTGCTAGGTAACAGGGGCATTCAGGGTGAAAGAAACTTTGCCCATTTGTTTCTGCCGGGTGCGGGAATCGAACCCGCGCCACAGAATTACAAGTCCTGCGCGATATCCACCAGGCTACCTGGCCCCCCCCCCCAGGTATGTGTGTGTGTGTGTGGTGTGTGTGTGTGTGTGTGTGTTGTGTTTCTAAACTGTACGTCCAGGACCATTCCAACAGTTGCTTGAACCNCCCCCCCCCCCTCTCTCCCCCCCCCCCCCCTTCCACCTCCCCCTCACAATGGCTGGAATAATGAACAAACATAATATCTGGACCGAGTTAATATTGACTATATACTCTGAATACAAAACGATATAACTTGCTGTAATGATAGGTGGCGCCACCTCGCTCGACACCCAGGCGTTTGGGTGTGACATACGGGTATTAAACTCGGGCTAGGCATTATTTGCACCTCGACCAAGCCCTTTATTTAATATGAATCTATTATGTAGATATGCCTCGATTCTCATTGGTATTCTCCCTTATCAAAAGAAAACGTGGGGTTGGTTTTTTTTTTTTAGTTATACTGCTAGTCAAACAGGATGCATCGCCTTGATTATAGTAATATTTTTCAATTATAACTTTTGGTTACTAGCAATTTTTAGTGATTTGTTTATTTAATTATAGGTAGAGATATCGAAAGTCAAGCCAGTCTCCAGCGGAAGTTAGATTTGGGACAGTGAAAGCGCTAGCGTCAGTGTTTGTAAGTGATACTGAAGGTATCACTTACGACAGCATCAATATTAATCTCCCTGGAAACTGAACCTTATCTCTGTTTCTGAAGTTATCCATAAATCTTGGAGACGCAAGTTGGATAGTGTTAAGACAGCCTGTAACTCATCATGGGGGTAGAACAGTACTTAATAAAGATACATTAAGCATACTTTGTATTTTAATTCTTAGACATTTTTTTAGTGATTACATGATCATCACCTGATTTACACACGGGAGCTGACATACATTTTGAGTGGTGGTGAAAAATCTGGTTCCAGTAGATGAAACTGGTTTATTAATCTGTTGATTTGTAAAGAACTCGTTGACCTCGTCTTAAACTGTTGTAAATTATAGTTGACCTCATCTTTGATAGTTTTAAAAGTCATAGTCACAATAACAAGTGTTCTGCAAAGTTGCTTTTTTTTTTTGCAGGGTCGGTGTTCGGTCTGCGGTGGTTACACAGTGGCTGGGTATCGTTTATTCTCTCTGTCCTCGTATCCCAGCTTCTTGTTCTCATATCCCAGCTTCTTGTTCTCATATCCCAGCTCCTTGTTCTCATATCCCAGCTCATTGTTCTCATATCCCAGCTCCTTGTTCTCGTATCCCAGCTCCTTGTTCTCGAATCCCAGCTCCTTGTTCTCATATCCCAGCTCCTTGTTCTCATATCCCAGCTCCTTGTTCTCATATCCCAGCTCCTTGTTCTCATATCCCAGCTCCTTGTCCTCATATCCCAGCTCCTTGTCCTCATATCCCAGCTCCTTGTCCTCATATCCCAGCTCCTTGTCCTCATATCCCAGCTCCTTGTCCTCATATCCCAGCTCCTTGTCCTCATATCCCAGCTCCTTGTCCTCATATCCCAGCTCCTTGTCCTCATATCCCAGCTCCTTGTCCTCATATCCCGGCTCCTTGTTCTCATATCCCAGCTCCTTGTTCTCATATCCTAGCTCCGTGTCCTCGTATCCCAGCTCCTTGTCCTCATATCCCATCTCCTTGTCCTCATATCCCAGCAACTTATTTTCATATCCCAGCTCCTTGTCCTCATATCCCAGCTCCTTGTTCTCATATCCCAGCTCCTTGTCCTCATATCCCAGCTCCTTGTCCTCATATCCCAGCTCCTTATCCTCACATCCCAGCTCCTTGTCCTCATATCCCAGCTCCTTGTCCTCATATCCCAGCTCCTTGTCCTCATATCCCAGCTCCTTGTCCTCATATCCCAGCTCCTTGTCCTCATATACCAGCTCCTTGTTCTCATATCCCAGCTCCTTGTTCTCATAACCTCTCCAAGTGCTATACATGCAGTTGTACTGGTTTAAAACTTTCTTCTGATAATCGCCTTGCCTACTAACTTCGGCTTGAAACGTTTTGATTAAGAAAACGACAATGGTCTATAGACTGTGTCTGTTCGTCTGATGTTCCTGCGAGTTGACAAGTTGACTGTTGTTGCTAGAGTACTGCAAGGTGTTACTTTCAAGTAAACACGCTGAGAGAGTCGACATGAGCGGTGAAAGACAGCGACTGACATGATGTCAACAAAGCAATACATTTAAAATTCCATTTCTTAGAGCTTAGTAGAAATGACTGAAATGGAAAATGGGAATAAATTGTAGATAGGGCTGACTGAAATTCCCCAGTCAGCAGCCTGAGAGAGAGAGAGAGAGAGAGAGAGAGAGAGAGAGAGAGAGAGAGAGAGAGAGAGAGAGAGAGAGAGAGAGAGAGAGACCATGGTGTAATTCGTGCTTCAGACGGCTTGGTTGGTGTGAATTCCTTCCTCTGAACTGCCACTTCTTTCCAGAAATTATAGCCAAACTGAGTTGGCGTGAGGGTATATCATACGTGAGACCCGTAACTGTTTTCACCTCACAACTTCATTACTCAAAGATGTGTGTCTACTCGTCATGGGGATGTGTAGTAAAGGTCTGCTAAGTATTTGTAATGGGCACGACGATTTGCTGTCTCTTTAGTCACGGTGCTGGAGGGGGTGATGGGGCGGGTGTTGGTGGGGTGATGGGGTGGGTGTTGGTGGGGTGTGATGGGGCGGGTGTTGGTGGGGTGATGGGGTGGGTGTTGGAGGGGTGTGATGGGGTGGGTGTTGGTGGGGTGAGAACTACTACTACTACCGTAATAAATGTCTACTTATACCTGTGAATGATTACTGCCGTTACTTCTTACGGCTCAGTGATTATTCCTGTCATGTACTGTCATGTACTGTCATGTACTGTCATGTACCGTCATGTACTGTCATGTACTGCCATGTACTGCCATGTACTGTAATGTACCGGCATGTACTGTCATGTACTGCCATGTACTGCCATGTACTGTCATGTACCGTCATGTACTGTCATGTACCGTCATGTACTGTCATGTACTGTCATGTACCGTCATGTACTGTCATGTACTGCCATGTACTGCCATGTACTGTCATGTACCGTCATGTACTGTCATGTACCGTCATGTACTGTCATGTACTGTCATGTACTGTCATGTACTGTCATGTACCGTCATGTACTGTCATGTACTGCCATGTACTGCCATGTACTGTCATGTACCGTCATGTACTGTCATGTACTGTCATGTACTGTCATGCACTGTCATGTACAGTCATGTACTGTCATGTACCGTCATGTACTGTCATGTACTGTCATGTACTGTCATGTACTGTCATGTACAGTCATGTACTGTCATGTACTGCCATGTACTGTCATGTACTGTCATGTACTGCCATGTACCGTCATATACTGTCATGTACTGCCATGTACTGCCATGTACTGCCATGTACTGTCATGTACTGCTATGTACTGCCATATACTGTCATGTACTGTCATGTACTGCCATGTACTGTCATGTACTGCCATGTACTGTCATGTACTGTCATGTACTGCCATGTACTGTCATGTACTGCCATGTACTGTCATGTACAGTCATGTACAGTCATGTACTGCCATGTACTGCCATGTACTGCCATGTACTGTCATGTACTGTCATGTACAGTCATGTACTGTCATGTACTGTCATGTACTGTCATGTACTGCCATGTACTGTCATATACTGCTATGTACTGCCATATACTGCCATGTACTGTCATGTACTGTCATGTACTGTCATGTACAGTCATGTACTGTCATGTACTGCCATGTACTGCCATGTACTGCCATGTACTGTCATGTACTGTCATGTACAGTCATGTACTGTCATGTACTGTCATGTACTGTCATGTACTGTCATGTACTGCCATGTACTGCCATGTACTGCCATGTACTGCCATGTACTGCCATGTACTGCTGTGCTTGAGCTTGTACCAGTGTTCCTTTACTATATATATATATATATGCTAACCAAATCGTTCTCCTGCTCCTCTAACAGAGTCAACCAATACGGCTTCAAGTACCACCTTGAGACGCCCATCTCCACCTCCCAGCGCAGAGAAGACGACCGGATCACCTACATCAACAAGGGCCAGTTCTACGGCATCACTATGGAGTACATCCCTGATCCCGAGAAGCCTCTCAAGTCTGGCACAGTCAAGGTACGTTTTGATGTTCTTGTTGTGGGTGATGGGGGAAGGACGAAGCTTCAAATGTTGAAGAGGAAGGAAGAAGCTTCCTCTTGCTCAGAGGCTGGAGGAAGGGATGGGAAGGAAGGGGGCTCGTCTTGGGGAAGGGGGCTTCCCCATGACGTGGTCAAGGTAAGGAACTATATAGGGTTCTCCTATAGTTCCCTACCTCACTCCTCTCCAGGTGTCATGTTTGTCGACAGTGTCCTTCGCCCTTTTCATAGCGTGGATGCAAACTTAAGGGTTTTAGTCGGGTTTTTATCCACGTTAAGTCGGTGGATGTCTTCGTCAAGTTGTAAATTGGTGGATTTTTTTTTTGTTAGGTTTAAATTGGCGAATGATTTTTTTTTTAGCTTAAAATTGGGGAATGTTTTCGTCGAGTCTTAATTGCTGAATGTTCTCGTTAACGTGTAAATTGCTAAATGTTTTTGTCAATTTATAAACTGGTAAGTGCTTTCATCAACTGGTAAATTGGTGAATATATATTCAGCAACTTGTAAATTGGGGAATTTTTCGTCAACTTGTAAATTGGAGAATGTTTTTCAAAGTGTACTCCAACAAGCCACCCTCCCCTCCCCTCCCCCTTGGAATAAGGACTCTGAACTCGCTGGTAGTGTACGCACGCAGGAGGCCTGGTCGACGACCGGGCCGCGGGGACGCTAAGCCCCGGAAGCAAGGAACAGTGTTATTATCGCCCCTCTCTCTCTCTCTCACTAGAGCCTTCTATTCCGTCTTGGTCATCAGCGAAACGTCATTCTTAGCATAAGAATGATAGCGGTCAGCACTTGTATTTTATTGGAGGGGGAATCCCATCCTAAACAGTTGTACTTGTCAAAATACAGGTCCTAACCTCAGCTAAACTAAGCTAATCTAGGCTAAACCTAAGTTAATCTAAGCTAATCTTAAGCTCGAACCGAAGCAACCTCACCTCGTGGCCTCTTTAGCTGCTACAACGGACGAAATACGGCGTACTATAAAGTGCTTGTTGTTTAATTGTTGTTTAATTAAGATTCGCTACCTGGAACAAAAAGTTCTAGGTAGCACGGGCTATGGTGAGCCCGCAGTCTATAACGCGCGAATCCAAGCCACCAACAGACGGATAGAAAACAGGGGGGGGGGATGCTCGTGAGCAGCTACTGTTCATAGTACTTTGTAAATCGTACGTTGGGGGTGGGGGCATGACGTTTAAAATGGATTGTGCTCGTTGAGTGGTCGGGTTGAATCGTTTGATGGTTTGCAAATGCTGTACACAGGACCCCAGACGCCTGTAGACAGGACCCCAGACACCTGTACACAGGACCACAAACACTGTACACAGGACGCACCGCTCCAAACTGGTTCCGCTGACCACCACCCAGCTCCATTCGCCTTGGGGGCAAGATATCGTTCAGTGCAGCCAGACCTCGGCCCACACGCTATCTTGTTTGTCATCTCGTCCTGTGGCAGAACGGCTCAGATCTAATGATGATGGAAGTACCATTATGTTCGCGCTCGGAACAAAATTTCCCCCCTTGGCTTTCAGGGGTGTTCTCGAAAGCTGATTAGTCGTACTTCATATTTAGTGTTCTGTTTTGTGGATATGTTTATAGTTTTGTCTATAGATACACACGTTCACACGGACATATATGTACACCCTCACACACACACACACACACACACACACACACACACACACACACACACACACACACACACACACACATATGCCCCGAGCGTTGCGGGTGATGGATATTTGTGGAACCCACGTAGAAGCATGTGCGTTCAAGAACCGTCTAGCACTTACAGGCAATCTCTTGCTAAGTAGTTATAGTACTGAGCTCTCAGGTGTATGGTTCTATGGCGGCGGCCCAGGTTCGAATCCTGGAGGGGGATCATAGAGTTTACTGTTTTTTATGTATACATCATATGCATATATATATATATATATATATATATATATATATATATATATATATATATATATATATATAAAATATAATGTGTGTGTTATTGAGCTTGAGAAAAAGTTAAGATGAATGTTTCTAACACGAATCTTTACAATATTTGTTATGTTCTTATTTACTTGAGAAGGACGTTAAACAAATCACTTTCCAAAAGCTCATTTTACAGTTTATATGACCCGATGTTATGAGATCGGGTCATATAAATATGACCCGATCATATTTCATCATATGCTATGATGCTTTGGTTGCTGCTGTCCCTTCATAGGCCATGTTGGTCTCCTGCACCACCCAGGTGAAGGTGTGACTATGGCTATCTTCCTTGGGGTACTATTTGCGAATTTTTTAAATGGACACTGTTGAACAGGAAGTCCTTGTTGACGTGGACCTAACACCTGATGTCTAATGTTATCTTGAGATGATTTCGGGGCTTTTTAGTGTCCCCGCGGCCCGGTCCTCGACCAGGCCTCCACCCCTAGGAAGCAGCCCGTGACAGCTGACTAACACCCAGGTACCTATTTTACTGCTAGGTAACAGGGGCATAGGGTGAAAGAAACTCTGCCCATTGTTTCTCGCCGGCGCCTGGGATCGAACCCAGGACCACAGGGTCACAAGTCCAGCGTGCTGTCCGCTCGGCCGACCGGCTCCCATGTAGGTAGGTTGATGACATATTCTTACAGTTACCTGTCATTCAGTGCTTGCTGAAGATCAAGGATACATTTGAACGAGGTTCCATGCTAAGTTTCACCTATGGGATGGATAGTGAAGGTAAGCAGCGTTTCTTAGATGTAACAGCGTCGGGAAGGAATGGGGGCTTTCACCCTGCAGTCTACACTTAGGGAACCAACGGAGAAACAGCATGTAATTTCAACACACAATCAGATCATCACCAGAGATATCCTAATTAACAGCACCGAAAACAAAATAATATATAACCACAATAGAAGACTAGACATTGACGAAGCACTACATGTCAAACAATCTCATCCAACAATAAACAGTCAGCTCACACAATATGCAGCACTCATTGCCTCAGTCAACATAACAGAGTTGAAGTACTGTAGAAGGCCTATTGCTCCATGCGCCTTACTTCACCTCTCCCTTCTTGGTTAGATATGCGGTTGCTCCAGCTTTTTTGGACAGAGAGAGTGCATCTTCTGCCAAACTGTCACAGAATAGCCATAACTTCACTATCTTCTGGAATGTGAAGCAACCAACGACCTTAGAAGAGCTTTTAAGAGTCCCTGAATCTTGCAGTGGCCACCCTGAAGCCATCAACACTGCCACTCTCCTGGTCAAAAAAGGTGTCCAGCAGCTGGAGACCCTCATAAAGACTGTCAGGCAGTATCCTCCCCCGCGATAGCAGCCTGACGAGTAAATGCGACCTCAGCACACTGAAAAGAATTACTGAACAAAAAATTGTACCACTTACGGGCTATTCAAGCCCGTGCCACCTCGTGGGGTGGCATAATCTTTATCAAACAATCAATCTAACTTGTATCCACTTCACCTTTGCCATTGAAAATGTTGACAGGCTCAGCGAAACGCATCTTTCATCTTGTACACACAGGTTATCTTGAGATGATTTCGGGACTTTTTTTTTTTTAGTGTCCCCGCGGCCCGGTCCTCGACCAGGCCTCCACCCCCAGGAAGCAGCCCGTGACAGCTGACTAACACCCAGGTACCTATTTTACTACTAGGTAACAGGGGCATAGGGTGAAAGAAATTCTGCCCATTGTTTCTGGCCTGCGCCTGGAATCGAACCCAGGACCACAGGATCACAAGTCCCGCGTGCTGTCCGCTCGGCCGACCGGCTCTCTTGGGTGGGGTAGTGGAACATACAACTGCTGTTTCCTGTTAGCAGCTCGAGAGCTTTCCCGTCCCATAGCTCATGGTAAACCTCACCTACTAGTTTCTCTGGAATACGTTTACCAACCAGGTATACCCAATCACTGCTGGGTGAACAGAAGCGTGCAGTTAAGAATTTACGCCGTCAGTCCTGCCCGGCCAGAATCTCTTAGCGTCAGGCTACATAAAAATTATAAACTGAACTTGTAAAAAATGTAAACTGGTTTTATGTATAGTTATGCGAGTGTCACATATCTATGGTAGGAGAAGAACCACACACATCCGCCATGTACGTTTACGAATTCGGTCGCTTAAAAAATCAATTATGATATTAAAATACATTCTAAGACCAGAGTCCGTCTTGGAAGTTACAGAGCAAGTGAAATTGGATACGCCATTAGCGATGGCGATCACAGGTGGCCTGAAATTTCCATACTAATATATACAGCTATGTATACTGCCATGCTTATATGTATTCAAGGAAAATACACCCGACTTGCATAGAGTATTCTGCGAGGTTCTCTCTCTCTCTTAGCACCTGGTTAATACACTAGCAAGCAGGGTGTATATGTGAGAGGTATTAAGGAAGATAAGGAATGTCTCTCCTGAGGTTGGGGAAGGAGGGGGTGGAGTCGGTGGTCGGCTCCGGTGATCGTGGTGGTGGAGACGGGGGCGGTGAAGTCGACTCCGGTTCCGTGGAGGATCCCACGGGTATCTATGCCCGGAACCTTGGTCTCCTTGCCCTTGCGGTCGCCCGAGGAACTCAACCTGTGATTGAATTCTGATTTTTTATTATTTATTTTTTTTTTGGTACGCGGCGGGGATTGTGTAGGTGGTGGGATTGATCATATTAGCTGTTGATTGTTTGTGCTGGGGTGTAGTGGTGCAAGGTGTGTATATGTGGGTGTTAGTGTGTTGGTATGTGTCGAGTGTTTGTGTTGTCGTGTGTCGTGTGCTGTCTTGGTATGTGTCGAGTG
>WNGS01163555.1:4946240-4960023 GCA_020271785.1 Procambarus virginalis
ACACCGCGTTTTGCACGTTGACAATTTTCCCTCAACTTCAGGGCCCGACCTATTATTTTTTATTTGTTATTCTTAGCTGATCAAGTGTTGTTTAAGATTTAATTTTTAATTTGGTGGTGTGCCGCTTTTGTTAGGCTATTAAGCTGAGATATCAGTAGGGATCAGTGACTTACTGAGAGCTTAGCTCGCACGACTGAATGGTGGTCAATAGTGCAAGACGACTGCAACTAACCAACTTGAACTTGTTAACTCTGGGTTTGCAACAACAGGCTGGTGTGCTACTTCTCATTTCAGGGTATGGGTGTTGTATGATTATTTAGCCGTGGCATCTGTCGGTGATCTAATTAAAGCTATGGAACAAAACCATAATTCATAGTATGCCGTATTTTGTCCGTTCGATATTTTGGCGTTAAAATACAAGTATTATTTGAAAGGGCAGCTTGAGAGGGCCACCTACCAGGGCAGCGAGAGGGAGTGCAAGTCGGTGCAAGAATGGGTGCTGTGATCTTCCTTTCCAACTGGAAGTCCTAGTACATCAAACATTCTCCTACGCCGGCGCCAAGACCCACTCCTACCTCTCGTGCCCTAGCCAGGAACCCCAAAACCTACCTATAGGGATCGCTCCTCACGGGCGACCCCTCCAGTGGCAGGTCCGATGACCAGAATGGGGGACCCAAAGCCACGAAAACCAACCCCTGGGTAAAATTGTCACCCCAGGGCGTCGTACGAGATCCAACCCGGTCTCTCGAGCGTTCACGTCACTAAACTGCTCTACTAAATTGCCCAAACCCAACCTTCCCAAGGACCCACGAGCAGAAAATTAAACATCCATAAATTTCGCATGCCGCTACCATTTTTAATACATCAGTTTTTTGCCTTTGGGAAATTATACGTCAACATGCTATGTACTATTCATGAGAATGGGTTGCATGATCCCACTCGCCACGAGAAAGCGAAACAAATGATGGGGCAACACTTCCAAAGTTCGCCTTCTAATTAAATATTGTTCTTGGCAACACAACACCGATAAGAACTGAACTAATGAGAGTAGTTTTACCTCAACATGTTTACATAAAACATGGAGTGTAAACAAAAGAAGAAACAAGAGTAGCAGGAAGACTAACAAAATTGGAAAGTAGAACGGAAAAATATATAATACATAAGAAGAGGCATCAGACACGAGGAGCGGCAGCTGCGACCTTGGCGACTCCCGCCATAATAACCGAGCTAGCCTCCACAGCTGTCTGCCATCTTGGTTATTGTATTTGCTGCGGCTGCTATTACGGTTGCCGTCTTTGTTAATAATATTATGAACTCATTATCGTTGTTCTAACTGATGCCATCGCAATACATCCTAATGTTATCAAGAATAATATTGAACTTAAGAGAGACTTATTACACCGTTTGTACTACTCTGTACAATATTTGACAAATTATGCAAACTTTAAACTTTTAAAAAAAGATTCAATCAAATTATCCCTAGCTTAATTCAAAGCGTACCTAACCTAGCCAAAATAAAACTAAACCTAGCCTAACCACAATACACATATATCCTAACCACAGCATAGCTAACTTAAATTTACTTAACCAAATTTCACACTATACATGCCCTGAAGGAATAATTAGCTTAAGTTTAAATTATCTAGTTTAAAATGTGAAATGAGGAGACAATCTCACAAATATCATAATACAATTTAATACCTATTAATATGTGGGACACTAAATACATATTGGAATGTATTATAATTAAGAACATGTAAATCTTCGATGTTAGCTGCAATTTTGCCAAGTTATTTAAATTACACACCAAGTGCTATAGTCAAATATTAGACCTAATTGCATCCTAACATTAAACTACACCTAATTGTATCCTAACACCGAACTACACATAATTGTATCCTAACACTAAACTACACCTAATTGTATTCTAACATTAAAGTACACCTAATTAAAGTCCTAACATTGAACTACACCTAATTGTATCCGAACACTGAACTACACCTAATTGTATCCTAACACCGAACTACACATAATTGTATCCTAACACTAAACTACACCTAATTGTATTCTAACATTAAAGTACACCTAATTAAAGTCCTAACATTGAACTACACCTAATTGTATCCGAACACTGAACTACACCTAATTGTATCCTACACCTAATTGTATTCTACACCTAATTGTATTCTACACCTAATTGTATCCTAACTACACCTCTTCTGTGTCCTAATATTGAGTTACACCTGCGTTCTAATATTGAATTCCACTTAACTATCCTAATATTGAGTTACACCTGTCACTAATGTCCGCATCTGTGAATATGTTTGTTATACATGAAGGTCTAGTCTATCAGCCTGCACTAATAAATATTGAGGTAGCATATTTGAATATCTTCCAATATCCGTGAGTGAATGAAATACTGCACTTACGAAGCTCTATAAATGTCAGGTCTCTTTGGTCTAAAGTCACTGATAGCTTTTCATTCATTAATATAGTGTTGAGGTACAGTGTTTGCATCTTATCTTTTTTCAATTTACAATCGAAGTGTTCAGAGTTTGGAAATTTATTACCTGTAGTTACCTGGCATAAATAACGATATTCCAGTCAGATTTTGCGCAATTACTATTACAACCGCCTATTGAACGCCTAGGGCTGTCCGTACACACAGTTCTGAGTTCTGAACATATAGATCACAATACTCGTTTTTTGCCATCTAGAGTTTATATTAATGTCAATTTCTTGGGGTGAGGTTTACGAATAGAGATTGGGATACCGAGGCATTTTATGTCGTTACATGCCTTGTCTTATGTAGGATAACCCCTACGTCAAACGTTACTTACACGAGATTCTAAAGCCCTATACACTAGTACTCTGTACACGTAAATTTGCACATGTACATAAATACAGATACATATATGCATACAGGATTCGTGTTGGTAACACACTGCCAAACATTTTTTTTAAGCAATGTTGTAAATACGAGTCTCGAGAGGTTATGTAGGTCGTGCCGAGATGTACAATTTTCTAGTTATTTATATGTGAAACGTTTCAAATCTTACTCCAAGTTGTAAGGCGCCCCGTGGCTCCATATTCTATTGTTTCTAATATGGTTGTAGGGAACTATACAAGGTTTACGACATGTTACTAAATTCGGGAAGTAACAGCTTTAATCAGTCCGGAATATGTAATACTGAACCAAAGTTTTTACTATGGAGTTTTTTCAAGGATTATAATCATTCCACGAGGCTACAAATTTAACTAATTTAAAATTCATTATGGTGCCCACATGAGAATTTGTATTGCCTCCAGTTCTCAATGACTTGTTCAATTGCTTTATAATTGAAGGAGGGTGTTGATGAAGTTTAAGACTAAGGTACAAGTTCTTTATTTTTTTAACGATAATGCCACATTTAAAAATTTTAAATGGAAAAATTCAGTTGTAAACGATTACGACTGTTTGCATTATTACATATATCAATACAGGAGGTTAAGCCTTTTCAGCTTGTGTAGCTTTTATCAGTTATTCGTTTGTACATTCAAGACACACTGGAAAGCCTAGGACTGAACACAACATTTTATTGAACCACTGGTCACATTTTATGGTAAATTAAAAGCTTTAAATTCGTGGGTTCTGTGTGATGATAGTTCGCAGTAACTGTGGCAGCCGTGTAACTTCAGTAGGACTGGAACAGTAAACACATTATTACCGTGTTTCCTTCGCTCACACTAGTCCAGTACCGTTACTACAACTTGCATTTTGAAGAGAAGAGCATCAGGTGTTTTTTCATAATTATATTTAACATCTGTGATCCTCGTAATTCTAGACTTATCCACAAAGTCGACAATCGACGCAACATCGCTTGACGACGACCTACATCACGCGGTATCGTGTGGTTGTGTGACCATACGGCCTAATGACCATATATACACTAATAAGCTCTCCATTGGGTGCTCTGACGTTCATCTATGCTACACTACATGAGCTAGCTTTATGATATGAAACAGGTGAAAGGTATGACAGCTTGCCAAGTTGTAGATGATGGGCTGACAAACTGTAGTACACTTCTACTGAACTTGAGCAGGCCGCACTAGCTCATCCCCCCGCAACACCTGTGCTCAACCTCCAGCTCCCCACCGCCCAGTACAGTGTCTCCCTGACTGCGCCCCCCCTCACCTTGAGTACGGTGTGCAGCCCCAGATGCACCACCCTCCCCCATCATCACCGTCACACCATTCACATATCCACCCTGTGTACCAGCTGAACCTGAGTACGGTATCAACGTGAGACAAGTATCATCATCGATTCTGTTTAAACACGCAAAACCTAACCTCTAACAGAACCTAATCTAATATAAAATAAAATAACCAAGAGAAAATAAGAGGTAAAACGTTTTATTTATATATATATATATATATATATATATATATATATATATATATATATATATATATATATATATATATATATATATATTTATTTTACTGTGGACGAGGTGTGTGACATCACTGACATCTTAATGTTCATGCCAGTACAGATTTTAGACCATATTGGCTGGAACCCGTTGGGCCACCCCCCCTAACTCCATCACAAATGGTTCAAACCTGTTATCCTCCCTCAATTTATGAATCCCCTTCCTCAACCGCCCACTCAGCCATCAACCCAACTAGTCCCTAAATTCACTCCTCTTACCTCCCAACAGCCTTAATTATTTGCCAACCTTCCTCTTCGGCCTTGTCACTAAACTCCCACGACCTTTATTCTGCCGTCACCAACGTACAAGGCGTACTTGAGGAGCTTTAAGGAGGGATGGCTTTATGCGAGTAAAATCAAGATAAAGATATTGGAGTATGCAAGATGATACGAGATATGCGAGTAAAATCAAGATAAAGATATTGGAGTATGCAAGATGATACGAGATAGAATCCTCTTCCAGAAACCACCTGCAGGTTGCTAACAGATTGTCAGTTCCAGGTTGCTGGAGCTGTTGTTGCTACGACCAAAAGTATGACATACTGGGGAGAAACATGCCAGGGCAACAGAATATATCAAGCAACACTGGATGTGTTGAATGTTCTTTAGACCCCAGTCTCTACCCTAGCTTTTTGATGTTCAGTAGATTAGGGGCTCAACTTTTTCGTTTATCATATACTGTACTTCACTGAATTTTCTGTAATTTTGATGATATTATGGCTGTAAATAAGCAAGCTGGAGAAAGCACTATTCCACTCAAAATTATGAGGAAAAACCAAGAGGCAAATCAGGGTCGACTTAAGTCGCTCACAAAAAATCTGGATTTGCCCTTAATCAAAGGAAGAAAGCAGGTTGTTCAAAAAGGCTGGCTGGTTAGATAGTTAGTTTAGTTTAGTTCATTTATTATGCACCCCATACCCATCTTGTGGGCGGTAGTGGAAAGGGTTACAGAGGCACATAATGGCTCAGGGACTGAACCCCACAATTCATTTAGCTAAGCAAGTTACAATCTTGATGAGCTAGTTACAAAATTCAATATAAGTCGTCACATCAACAATGGGTTCGAGATCGACCTCAAGTACAGGTTCTAAATTAAGCAACTGACATATGTGGAGAGCTAGTGTCACAATTGATATGTTTGTCCTGCACACCGCCTCCCATCCAGTGGACAGCGGTGGATAGGTTACAATCACTCAGTTACTACCTACAGTTAGCAAACTGGGGATATTTGGCTAATAGTTGATGGACAAAATTTGAATAATAACATGCTACAAACAAAATATACCCAAATAGAGGCGAGTATTGAAGTTAAATATTTAAAACTTCGTACCCAATAGAAGTTATGAGTTTTGCGGAGATTAAAAAATAGAAATCGTTCTTTAACTCAAACATATTTAATGTCAATGAGTGAAAAATAGTTAACGCTATCAAGCATGGTACTCCAACCTATATAACATCGCCAAACGAAAATAAACATTTGGTATTAACATATGTACGGAATACCAGCAAACAATGGCCAAGGCAATTACAAATTTGAAAAATATAAAGTACAACAACAACCGCTTTGACGTTTTCCACTGACCACCTTGTGTGAGGGAGACACGGAGGCTGTCATTGTAATCCAGTTCTTATTCCTACTACTATCCCCTCTACTACACCTTACTTTGTTCCTCGCCTCTCTCTCTCTTGCCTATTTATTGCCTGTCTCTACTTCCTCATCACAATCGACTTGAGAATGGTCCAGGGCGGACCGAAACGTCGTCGTCCCTATGGTCAACATTGTAATCCTGTTTACTCTTTATGGCGTCACCAAAGATGAATAACATTTCCATCAAAGTTTCCCAAAAACTCCATGGTCTCTATCGAGTTAGGGTTATTAATGACAATAGCTTTGAACTCAACTATGAATAAGAATTAGTATTACGTACTAATTAGCTTCCCTGAGTAGGTAATAAAATCAGACTGTTTCAAAGAATATTTTCCTACCAAAAACCTTCCGCAAGAAACTGCTTGACGGGTCCCCGCGTCGGCCCTGCCAGCTGTGTCATTCATGAAGTATTCACACACTCGGCTCATATCTTGTGTATTTGTTGATTACTGCAAGTAAACATTACATCTAAGATATAGACCATGACTTCATGACCAGTCTCACATCTCCAAGTTAGTATTGGCAATACTTAAAATTATTAATTTTAAATTTCCATTTTTCTAATTTAAAAAACTAGGCTACCTTGGCTGCAAAATCATCATGCATAAAATTAGCGTGTAAACCAAAATAGCTCACCACGAGTTTGAAGGTGACGGGATGGTGATGGGTTAGTAACACTCAGCAGGAAGACGCCAAAACATCCTTGGTAAGTGCCTGTGTCAGATGGTAAACACATTAGCGGTCGTTAATGACAGAAGAAGCCTATCACTCTGTCCACATTCTATAGAGTTCTCCGCAACAAATAATTTCCGTCTGTTACGTTATTAACAGTTTGCGTAAATACACTTCTAATGTCACTACAAACCAGAATTTAACACAGAGAAGGACGAGATTATTTGCTAAAGTTTTCCTCGGTAACATGGAATTAGCAACCGGCCCCGAGAACAGCTGATGTACGTAGCTGACCTACAGGACAAAAACAATAAAACGGTATGGTCCCCTTACACTGAGTAAGCTTCCCTACATACCTCGGCTAACACCTAATTCAAGTAGACACGCTGGGTGCTGCCATCTAGCGTTTATAATCTCCAGGCCTCCCTCAACAGTAGTATGGAAGAGTTATCGCTGGTACAGTACACCATACATCGTTTTCTTTAATGCTCCAGGTCGCGCCTCTACCTCGCTGGCCGATCATCTTCCTGTGTCGTATTAATTGTTATTACAGATTCGGGTAATTCTTTAATTGTATGTGATAATTGTTTTTACTTCCTAACAGCATTAACGAATAATAAGTTAAGATACACAAAAATAACAGAATATGGTAATGATGCTCGTATTTTGCACTGTCAAATTAACACTCATTGCAATATTATTATTAAGTTTACTGGTAAATAACATTAATAATAATTATAACAATTATTACCCCGTTTACGAGTCCTATCAGATGGGGAAGCAGGAGCCCCAAGACAATGGGGCAGCAACATGCTGTATAGGAAAGATGCTAGGATAATTAATTATATTACACAACACAGCGATGTATCCCCACAACGTGCCCAGTACACCGCCTGATGTAGCCCACCAGCACCACACTCCAACCAACCTTCCAAAGATGGGAAGGTTCCCACACCTTCCAAAGCTTTTTTTTTTTTTGAGTAAAGAGGAAGGAGAGGCATAGGTGAAGGGAAGTATAGAAGTGGGAAATACAGTGAGAGGTATGAAAGCAGGCGGGCTGTCCGCCTTGCTGACTTCCAAAGCTGGTGCAGCTGGGACGCTAAAAGTAGCGTCCCAGCTGCACCATAGGTGTGGAGTGCTTCCCCTAGAGTTGTTGAGAGTACTTGATCTATATCTTGACAAGCTAACTCCATCCAACCTTGTTTTCTAGTCTTCCGCGCTATTCACCATTATTCCTCGTTTTTTTCACGCACTCACAATGCCTAGCCATCTCCACCTTCCTCCTCTCACATTCACTCGAATACGCTCTAATAATCAATCATTCATTTGTTCAGCATGACCAAATCATTTCAATACACTATCACCAGCCTTACGGTTCACTGAATTTTATACGCCACAATTTTCAATTACACTCGTTTTTGTTCTACGTTCTTGAAAATATAAATGGATGTCAGTGTCCACTTCTATTGCTCAACGTGTACCTAAGGATAGGACATTCATGTTTACCTTTGGTTGCAAATCTTCCTATCTTCTTCATAACCAGAGCTATGTATTCACCTAGTTGTGCATGCGGGGGTTGAGCTTTGACTCTTTCGGCCCGCCTCTCAACTGTCAATCAACTTTTTTTTGTTTTGTTTTTCACACACACCTTCCCCAGGAAGCAGCCCGTAACAGCTGTTTAACGCCCTGGTACCTATTTACTGATAGGTAACAGTGGCATCAGGGTGAAAGAAACTGCCCATTTGTTTCTGCCATCGCCGGGGATCGATCCCCGTGTCATAGAATTACGAGTACCAAGTGCTGTCCACTCAGCCACCAGGCCCCTTCATATGTATGACACATTGTATATTAATTAATAAAGATAAAAAAACAGAGCTTTCATTACACTAGCCGCCTTCTTTCAATGACCTACTCTACTATTAAGTTATCTTACATATATGAATATTCAGCAAATTACTAATCCACGGTATTTAAACTAATTCACCACTTCTAAGACATCCATTTGCATCCGGTTTAGATAGCCTGCTCCACTCCATACTCTACCATCTTGAATTTTATCAGCTCGCATATATATATATATATATATATATATATATATATATATATATATATATATATATATATATGTGTATAAATTTACGGTCAACTAATCTAAATTTATCCATCATTTCCTCCGTAAGGTGCTCACTACCCTAGTTCCTTCCCCCACAACGTTCCCAGTTTTCTTTAGAATCCTGACCTTCACCGCCCTTCTCACCCCATCCATACACAATATACACTATACAATCATGACTACACTACACAGCATAGGCGTGTAGCATTAATATCAAACCAGTCACTCATTACAGTATGTCCTATGACCTACATCCTCAATGAATGCTCTTCACAACATTTATTAACATTCTATTAACTCCGCATGAACTCATTACTCTCATAAGATCCTCTATAATAACAATAATATTAATAATAATAATGAAGGTGAAGGAAAGACCCAATGTATGTAGGGTAAGTGTATTAACCAAATTTTCTGATGCAACCTTCATCTTTTCTCAAGGTGCTGTAAACTATGTTCTGAACAAGATTCTAGGAGCTTACGTTTGTATGCGTGGGAGAGCGCCTCACGTGGGGTCCATCACCAAGATGTAATGATTATGCTCCCCCAGGGACTCACCAAGGGATGCCCAAGTTTCAGAAGAATGCTCAATTGTCCTGATTTCTGGTAAATGTGGGCAGGGGTCGGCGGAAACATTATCGCCACTTTGAACATCACTGTATTCAAAGTAAGGATAAAACAAAATAATAAAATAATACAATAACTCAATATTATCTCGAGTTGTGGTCGTCCGGGACAACAAAGTGACGACCACACGCTGACCCGAGCAGGTCAAAGGGATGTCACTAAGTCAGGCCAAATGTTGAACGACGCATCAGTCTAACACAAGTCTTCAGCTTGTGTCTAATGAAGGAACAAACATGATATTCCACTAATTACTGTAATGTCAATTACTTTAAGTATCAATGTATATTTTAATACAATTATTTAATTAATATTCACTTTGTTGACCTTCTGGGGGCCAAACATCCGTGACGTCATCAGTGTAGAACTATGTTCATTACTTCATTATAATCTCACAGGGAAGGGGATATGTATACCGGGAGGTGTTCCTCGCCTCTCGGTGTATACACGCTAAATTTACTGTAGTCCTGGACTATACTCAAGAATGAAGTATATTTACTGGTTGGTCAGTAAGCTTTTAATAAAATTCCAGAGGTAAATATGCCTTAAACTCAATAAACCAAATCACAGCAAGTGTCCTAATTTCGTATTGCAACTGCAACTCGTTATAACACATGTTATTCTTGGTATATCTTAAGGGTTTGCTAAATAAACAGATGTGGAAAGAAAATTTATACAAGAGTTGATATTCTGTAAACAATATGACGTCATGCTTATGACCATTCGACACGTAACAAGGACCGAGAGATTCCACCTCCTTTATTTATATTAGGAATAGAAGGAATAAGATTCCTTCTTATTCTTATTTCTGTAATTTTTGGTGTAACATAAACAATAAAAAGTTGAAAGACTTCAGTGACACAGGCAATACATTTATTTATATTAAATAAAGTACATCTTATTGTTATATTACGTCTTATATACATATATAATTATTTAACCTTATCACTAGTATACAACGACAACGTAGTTCGTTATATGAAACCATATTAACTGAATAAATTACTTCTTTAGTGTTACACTGAAAACAAAAAATAACCATGGCTGACTTCAATAGGTTTACCTTCAGACCTTTAGTGCTTTAAAAGAGACAAGTAAAACTTACTCTTAAGTGTATCAACTGCTATAAATAATTGACAAATGTAGCTTCTAACTCTAAAATTGGATTTAGAATAAACTATATATAATTCTAATTACGAGTTACGTTATTATGATTTTCTCATATGTGAATTTTGTACAGAATTGAAATTTTGTGTAAACTAACTCGTTATAAATGTACAACCATTTAAGAATAAAGTTATTTATTTAATATTTAATTCGACAGTAGTTACATCATCGATAACCCTATTCTTCTACCATGACAACTTGCTCCAATGCCTTCTTGTGCTAAACTCCAGCCTGCTAGCTAGCCTCGTGCCTTCATATTCTCTATGGAGGCATATAATGTGTTTACGTGTCTCCCTGTTTCACTCCCAAGCCCTCCTGTGCCTCTTCATTTCTTGATTCTCTTGCGATGTCTTCAGTGTTGTCAATCTGCCCTTCCATCTTTGGCACTGTGGAATCCACGACTTGTAACTATCTGTGAATTCTTCCAGTGCCAAGGATATGTGGACGTCTTTTTTTCAGTTTTCTGTCACCTCTTTATTTCCATACGTTTCTCGCATATATTCTTCCTTTTATAAATCATCTTTATTATTTTGTTTTGTTTTAATTACCACCCTGCGATTCCTCTGTTTCACGAATTCCTTCTTATTCTTATTTCTGTAATTTTTGGTGTAACATAAACAATAAAAAGTTGAAAGACTTCAGTGACACAGGCAATACATTTATTTTATTTATATAATAAATACAATATACAGTAACAGTTTGGATAATATTGTACTAAACAATGATATAATAAATTCTTCACATATATACACAACATTTATTATATACAGTTGGTATAATTCAAAACAAGATAGCAATGTATACAGTTAATCAAGTATAGTTATACTTGATTAACTGCAACTGTATTGTATATATATAAATATATATATATATATATATATATATATATATATATATATATATATATATATATATATATATATATATATATATATGCCGCACACACACTCAGTGGATATAAAGTTGTTTTCCTGTCTCAGCAAAGAGATGGAATGGAAAACTGGGTAATATGGTGGACTGAGAACTGAGAGGCTAGTTGAGTACAAACATCTCAACGCGGACCTCTGAGTACAAACACGTCTGCTCGAGGGCAGAGTTCTCACTATAAATTGTATACAAATATTCCCAACTACTAAGATTGTGTGGCCACAAGTTGCCAGTGTTCTTGCAAAGGGCAGCAATTTGGCCTCATACCTTGCAGGTCCTCGTTCCGGCCCCAGGTTCCCTGTTGACGCTCGCTTCTTATCGCCTTCCCCTCACTCACCAGGCCCCTCGCCATCCTCACTATCCTAGTGGCTCTTCCTCGCCAGCCCGTCACCGTCATCAGTACCATTGTGGCGCTACTTCTTCGCCATTATATATGAAGGCGGGAATCGTTCTCTTACTCATTACATTCTACACCGCTGTCTTCGATCCAGTTACTTCCACTCTACACCTCCACCTCTTCCTACTGTTTTGTGGATGTAAATTAACTAACCACTTTTTCCCGTTCCAATTTCTTGTAGATTTTGAATGTGCTCACCTCCCTTTCAATGGTCACCTCTCCCTCAATACTCACCTCCCTCTCAATGGTCACCTCCCTGTCTGCGAGCCGGAGCAGGCTATCCCTGTCTGCGAGCCGGAGCAGGCTATCCCTGTCTGCGAGCCGGAGCAGGCTATCCCTGTCTGCGAGCCGGAGCAGGCTATCCCTGTCTGCGAGCCGGAGCAGGCTATCCCTGTCTGCGAGCCGGAGCAGGCTATCCTGTCTGCTAGCCGGAGCAGGCTATCCCTGTCTGCGAGCCGGAGCAGGCTATCCCTGTCTGCGAGCCGGAGCAGGCTATCCCTGTCTGCGAGCCGGAGCAGGCTATCCCTGTAATAGTCATTAGCAAAGGCGCTAAAGACACGGTTTAATTTATTGAAAAACTTGTGTTGGTAGGTGTTGGGTGGGCCGGTGGGTGGCAGGTGTTGGGTGGGCCGGTGGGTGGCAGGTACAGGCAGGTGTTGGGTGGGCCGGTGGGGTGGCAGGTACGGGTAGGTGTTGGGTGGGCCGGTGGGTGGCAGGTACGAGCAGGTGTTCGGTGGGCCGGTGGGTGGCAGGTATTGGGTGGGCCGGTGGGTGGCAGGTACGGAAGCAGTGAGAGCAGGTGGTAGCGAGGTTGCAGAGCCCCGAGGGGCTCCAGCGGTGTTGGGCGGCGACGGAAGCCCGCTGGCCCGGAAGTCACGACCATTGCCAGGGGCGCTTCTTCACCCGCCCCGCCCACCCTCCCAACCCGCACCCCGCCCCTCCCAAACCCCCTCCCCCACACACCCGGTCCGCTAGACACTGTTGAGACTCACCACCATGACGCTTCTGCTAGGGTCATTATCTTCCTCAGTCTTTCCTACACCCTCCCATCCTATCGCACCCATACCCTCCCTTCATGTCCTTTCACACCTTCCTATCCGACCATTTACGTATATCAGAAACAGTATAGGTCCAAGGATTGATCCCTGTGGTACTCCACTGGTGACTCCTCGCCACTCCGAGACCTCACCCTCACAGTGAGGGTGAGGTCTCGGAGTGGCGAGGAGTCACCAGTGGAGTCCCACGGGGATCATATATATAAGACTCATACTAATCTGACTACGGGTTCAACAAGCCTGCTATCACCACACACTAGGTCGGGGGGGTGCGTTCCACAATGCCTGTCATCACACATACAACTTATAAGCATAAAAGTGGTTTAAGGATACTTAGTATTCTTAGGCACAGGGTCCGGTTGATTAAAAAAATATAACATTTTGGCTCTACTTCGTATCCCAGTGGAGGAGGGTGTGTGTGTCGTGTGTGGCTGCCGTTATGTGAAGGACTTCAATCTCCTATTCAGTATCCAGTGTCTGGCCGCCATTTCCTCCCCTAGTTTCATTACCTTACATTTACTTGGGTAACTTTAGTAGCCATTTCTTGGACCATTCCTTCAGCTTGTCTAGGTCATCTTGTGCCTCATACTGTCTTCCTCTGTCTTAATCCTCCCCATAATTTTTTAAACTCAGCAAACATTGAGAGGAACGAGTCCGTACCCTCTGGGAGATCATTTACGTATATCGGAAACAGTATAGGTCCAAGGAA
>WNGS01163555.1:4960262-4974449 GCA_020271785.1 Procambarus virginalis
TGCATCAGAGGAGCTCCAACATATTTCAAGAATCCTAAGTATTGATCGTACAGGTTGATGATAGTGAGTGGTTTCCCAGAGAACATAAAGGTAGAGTGCTTTTGAAAAATAGGCGAGATAACAGGAATGGCTAATGGAAGTGAAAAATCAAATGAGAAAAGTTGCCCTTAGTGTTTTCAGTGCAGAGAGAACATTCAAGATGGCCACTGGCAAGAGGAAAAACAAAACAGAGCTTGATTTTGCGGGATTCAATGAAGAAAGCATTGATATAGTAGTCTACATAACAAGTTGGTAAAATTAGATACTATAGTGAACTCTCGTGTAGAAATAATTTGTAAATTGAAGAAAGTAATGACCATTTGAATAGGAAAGTTTATGTCTTGAGGATATAGGAAAGACTTGTACAAGGATAAAAATCAATTGGAAACAAATTGCAAAGCCATGGAAGAAGAATAACTCTTAAAAATAGCTTTGGAAGAAGTTTAAGTAAATTTAAACATAAATGACTACAATAGGTTAGGTAAGGAATTCAACAGAGAGAAACAGCTTTGTCGTCGCACAGATGGAGGAAGTTACACAGGGAATAGAACAGTGCAGAAAGATGCAACTCACCTATGCACAAGTGGCCAAGGAGAAGGAAAAAATTGAAGAAGCAGTAAAGGAAGTCAAACACTGCAGCAACAAGATAAATCAAACATTAGGCTGGAAGTGAGAAAGGAATTGGCATCTAACCCGAAGTTGGTGCAAAACACAGTTGATCGGAGCAAATCCTTGATAATTTTTGGTTGCAAAGAAAAGGAGATAACATCTAGGTCAGAAAGAGCTGTAGAAGAAGCGAGTAGTAGATAAAATTGTTGGCCTCGTAGAAGGTCTTACAACCATAGAGAATGTGTGTGATACAGGAGAATAGGCAAGATACGTAAAAGGGAAAGATCGACCTTTGAGGATCACCCTAAATGGTGCCAAACAGATGGAAGAAGTACTAAGGAATGCCAGAAAATTACAAAGTGATGAGGATGGGAAATTGTGGTCGTTAGACGAGATCTTTCAAAAGAAGACAGAGAAGCTGAAACAACCTTGCAGAGGCAAAAAGTTTAAATGAGAGCAGGAATGAAGAAGAAATCAATTCTTTTTTCTACAAAGTGATAGGGGTAGGCAGACCAGTAAGTGGTACATAAGGCAAACCAACAAAATCACAGAGAGGGGAGTGAAGAATAAGGAGAGGGGGAACAAATTCCTGAAGAATGCATACACCAACATAGATGGAGTAGATCGAAGATACTGGAGTTAAGTGATGTAATACAGCTGCAGACACCAGACATTGTTGCACTCACAGAGACAAAACTTGAAGATGTTATTTTAAATGAGGTCATATTCCCAAGGGGCTACTCAATTTGGAGACAGGACAGAAAAATTAGGAAAGGCGGTGGCGTTGCTGTGCTGGTGAAAGAACACCTAAAGGTGAAAGAAATAATGACTGCCAATCCACAAGAAGTTGACATAATAGCACTAGAGATCTGCCATGATGATGATAAACTAATGAATCATAAATGCATATAGTCCACCGCCAAGCAGCACATGGTCAAAGGAGGAGCTAGATAGTAAACGCGAAGGTCTTAAAACAACAATGAGAGAGATTATAGCGAGAGCGGATAACGATAGATCACGTCTGTTGATAGTCGGTGACTTCAACTTGAAATCCATAGACTGGGAAGCATATGAAGCTAAAACAGAAGATTTTTGGACCTGTAGATTTGTAGACCTCATCCTGGAAACATTCTTGTATCAACATGTTAAACAAGCTACGAGGATGAGGGAAGGGGACGTTCCCTCCATGCTAGATTTGATATTTACCAGGAAGGAGGAAGAGATATTTGACATTCAGTACCTTCCTCCCTTGGGTAAAAGTGACCATGTCTTTTTGGGAATAAAGTATGCAATGCGTTATAATCGAAGAAAATAAGGAGGTTGAAGCAGTTAAAAAAACCTGACTTCAGGAGAGGACATTATGGCCACCTTAGAAATTTTTTAGTGAGTATAATTGGACAGACTTGATGCTAGACAAGGAAGTGAATGAGATGTATGTCAAGTTTTGTGAAATATATGATAAAGGCACAAAAAATTTATACCAAAACAGAGATGCAGAACTAGGAAACAGGATTGGTTCAATAGAAATTGCGAGAGGGCCAGAGACCAAAAGACACAAAAATGGAATCAATACAGGAAGAGGCCAAACCCCCAACATACCAGCGATACAAAGATGCGAGAAACAACTACACGGCAGTGAGAGAGAGGCAGAAAGAAATTTTGAAAAAGGGATTGCAGACAAATGTAAAACAGAACCAGGTCTATTCTATAAATTCATAAACAACAAATTGCAGGTAAAGGATAATATTCAGAGGTTGAAAATGGGAAATAGATTCACGGATAATGAAAAGGAAATGTGTGAAACACTAAACGAAAAGTTCCAAAGTGTGTTTATACAAAATGAAATCTTTAGGAACCAGACACAATAAGAATTCCAGGAACAGACATAGAGCACATTCATCTAGAGATGAAGTGGAAAAATGCTCAAGGAGCTAAGTAAGAACAAAGCAGGTGGTCCAGATGGAGTTTCACCATGGGTTCTGAGAGAATGTGCACCTGAGCTCAGCATTCCACTTCAACTGATTTTTCAGGCATCCCTGTGTACAGTTGTAGCTGATGTGTGGAAAAAGGCTAACATAGTTCCAATCTACAAAAGTGGAAACAGGGAAGACCCCCTTAATTATAGACCTGTATCATTGACAAGCGTAATAGTCAAAATATTGGAAAAAATAATTAAAACTAAATGGGTAGAACACCTGGAGGAAAACGATATAATATCAGACAGACAGTATGGTTTTCGATGTGGAAGAACCTGTGTAATGAACTTGCTCAGCTTTTATGATCGAGCCACAGAGATTTTACAGGAAAGAGATGGTTGGGTTGACTGCATCTATCTAGACCTAAAAAAGGCTTTCGACAGAGTTCCCCATAAGAGGTTGTTCTGGAAACTGGAACATATTGGAGGAGTGACAGGTAAGCTACTAACATGGATGAAAAATTTCCTAACTGACAGAAAAATGAGGGCCGTAAACAGAGGCAAGGTATCGGATTGGAGGAATGTTACCAGTGGAGTACCACAGGGTTCAGTTCTTGCACCGGTAATGTTCATTGTCTACATAAACGATCTACCAGTGGGAATACATAATTACATGAACATGTTTGCTGATGATGCTAAGATAATAGGGAAGATAAGAAACCTAGATGATTGTCATGCCCTTCAAGAAGACCTGGATAAAATATGTATATGGAGCAACACTTGGCAAATTGAATTTAATGTGAATAAATGCCATGTTATGGAATGTGGAATTGGAGAACATAGACCCCACACAACCTATAAATTATGTGAGAAATCTTTAAAGAATTCTGACAAAGAAAGGAATCTAGGGGTGGTTCTAGATAGAAAACTCACCTGAGGACCACATTAAGAACATTGTGCGAGGAGCCTATGCTACACTTTCTAACCTCAGAATTGCTTTTAAATACATGGATGGAGAAATACTAAGAAATTGTTCACGACTTTTATTAGACCAAAGCTGGAATATGCAGCGGTTGTATGGTGCCCATATCTTAAGAAGCACATCAACAAACTGGAAAAGGTGCAACGACATGCCACTAAGTGGCTCCCAGAACTGAAGGACAAGAGCTACGAGGAGAGGTTAGAGGCATTAAACATGCAAAAACTAGAAGATAGAAGAAAAAGAGGCGATATGATCACTACGTTCAAAATAGTAACAGGAATCGATAAAATTGATAGGGAAGAATTCCTGAGACCCGGAACTTCAAGAACAAGAGGTCATAGATTTAAACTAACGAAACAAAGCTGCCGTAGAAATATACGAAAATTCACTTTAGTAAACAGAGTGGTAAACGGTTGGAACAAGTTGAGAAGGTGGTGGAGGCCAAAACCGTCAGTAATTTCAAAGCATTATATGACAGAGTGCTGGGGAGACGGGACACCACGAGCGTTGCTCTCATCCTGTAACTACACTTAGGAAATTACACACACACACAGGTGTGCGAGAAACTATGAAATTCCAGGTCTTCGCCTCAGATTAAGGAGAAGTCCCAGAGATAAGAGGGAATATCAAACCAGACACCACTAGGAGTTTGTGATTACTAATGGGGATGTGAGGAAGCATCTGCTATATTTGGATGTGACAAAGGCTATAGGCCCAGATGGAATCTCACCAGAGATTCTAAAGGAAGGAACAGAAGCTCTGTGCCTGCCACTCTCCATGGTGTACAACAAATCACTGGTAACAGGTGAACTGCTAAAAATTTGGAAGACGGCCATGTAGTCCCAATATACAAGAAGGGTGATAGGCAGGAGGCACCGAACTACAGGCCAGTGTCCCTAACTTGCATTCCATACAAGATTATGGAAAGGATTGTGCGAAAAAAGCTAGTAGAACATCTGGAGCGAAAGAACTTTGTAACACATCATCAGCATGGGTTCAGAAATGGCAAATCCTGCCTAACAGGTTTAAATGATTTCTATGACCAAGCAAAAAAAATTAGGCAAGAGAGAGAGGGCTGGGAAGACTGCATATTTCTGAACTGCCAGAAAGCCCTTGACACAGTACCACACAAGAGACTAGTGCACAAACTGCAGATGCAGGCAGGAGTGAAAGGGAAGGTGCTTCACTGGATAAGGGAGTACCAAAGCAACAGGACACGGCCAGTCACTGTGAGGGGTGAGGTCTGAGTGGCAAGGAGTCACCAGTGGAGTCCCACGGGGATCAGTCCTTGAACTTATACTGTTTCTGATATACGTAAATGATCTCCCAGAAGGAATAGACTCGTTCCTCTCATCAGAACCTTGTATACCCCATGTGTAAGGCCAATCAAGGTAGTATGCAGCCCCAGCATGGAGCCCGTACCTTGTCAAGTACAAGACGAAGCTGGAAAAAGTTCAGAGGTATGCCACTAGGCTAGTCCCAGAACTAAGAGGTATGAGTTATGAGGAAAGGCTGCGTGAACTGCACCTCATGTCACTGGAAGACAGAAGAGCTCTGAGAGACATGATCACCACATACAAAATTCTCACGGGAATTGACAGGAAGACAAGGATGGATTATTTAACACGGGTGGTACACGCATAGTACACGCATAGGGGGGGGGGGACACAGGTAGAAGCCGAGTACTCAAATGAGCCATAGAGACGTTAGAAAGAACTTTTTCAGTGTCAGTAATTAGTAAAGGAATGCACTAAGAAGTAATTACATCAGTTGATTGACGGTCGAGAGGCGGGACCAAAGAGCCAAAGCTCAACCCCCGCAAGCACGACTAGGCGAGTACAACTAGGTGAGCACACACACACTTTAGAAAACTTAATTTACGTTCTCCAGAATAACGAAATGACATAATTGAAGTAAAGACCTGGGTAAATACTGGTTTGGAAAGTTGTTTATTTACGGAACAAATTATCGGGTAACATAACAGACGTGGGATCGCTCGATTGTTTTAAGGGTAGGTTAGACATATGTATAAGTGAGATTGGGTGGATATAAATAGAAGCTGTTTTATTAGGACCAATAAACCGTCTGCAGTTTTCTTTATACTTATATCAGGACCAAACCGCAACATTTGTCAACCAATTTGTCAATCATCAGAGTATATATTAATATGTACATTAAAAAACACCGAGGCTTTTTTCAGTGTCCCTACACAGTTTTCTGCAATCTATGACTAGCATGGATTAGAATATACATGAGAATTAGAAACAATTAACCTGGCATCGATAGGCTTTAATCGATGATACCCAACCTGTTCAAGCCCAACTAGAGATAACATCGCAAAGTATTAATGTCATGAGAACCTTACACAAAGAATCATTTAATATCCACGTGTAACCTAACACAAAGACAATCAAGCGAAGAGGCGCCAAAATTCTCAAATCAAGTGCGTGGAGAGCTGTATGAATTGTTTCTCGGCGGCCGTTAACTTACTGACTCCCAACGACCTGAAAGTACTAGTATAAAAAGCTATGATTTGTTCAGATCTGAAACCTACATCTATGGGCAGCACAAAACGTCCACTAGACTGTGCGACACAGTGGTTGCAAGGATCAGGTTGGGTTACCGTTACCTGTGGCAGGTGGCTGCAGGTGACGGATCTCCCAATCCTGAGCATTCCAGTTGCAAACTCTGTGAGCAGGAACTACGGCACGATCTCCCGCACTACATTACTGAATGCCCAGTTATTAGACCTTTCAGACCAGTTGGCATGAGGTACCTGGAGCTTTGCAATTACTTTATTCACTCTCGTATTCTTGAAGATATCCTCACAGTGTACCCAAAATTTGCCAGTGCAGGCTACTAAACATATGGCCCTGTATGACTAACCATCCTGCGAGATGGGGAACTTTATTACCACTGCTACCTTATTCAATCTTGTGTTGATATCCTCAAAATGCATCCGGAGTCTGCCAGTGCAGACTGCTTATCACATGCCTCTGTATGACTAACCATCCTGTGTGATGGGGATTTTCTAGCATCAACTAGTTAGCTTTTTTTTTTTTTTTGACACACTGTACTCCACTTCATATAGTCTAGGGTAGCTGCACTAATGCAGATGTACCTAAGGAATTAATAAAAAAAAAAAAAAGCGGCCGTTAAAATTGGTGGGGTGGGTGACATTAGGACCCGCGTACCCGGACAACGCAGCGCATAGCTCTTGAAAATGTGTGTGACGTCGCCTGGCCAAGTTGTCCGCATGGTGAGGTAGCTGCCGACATCTAGTGTCAGGGGATCAGTAGCCTAGTTATCCGCAGTGTCTCGTCCCCCATTGGTATGGGTCCTCTGTGATCTATACTTGGGGTTACAGACGAGCGATTCTCTACCCTCTGGCTCATTTTGTCTAGTCTTTTTGCTATCTCTGTCTCTTATAAAATAAAATAATTTCCCACTAGCCAACAAGTGGTCAACCGATGGGAAGAGCCTAGCGGTGTGAAATATAAATAAAAATATAGTTCCTTTTGGCTTATAAGAGCAGCACTTTTTTTAGCTTTCCTAAGATTAGTGCATAATTTTTTATATTACTATAAGAAAAAGGTTTTGAAATTTATATTTTTCAAATATTTAGCCAGGCGTTGCTGGCTGAACGCCTGGCTAAATTTATACGGCTGGCTGTGCAAAAATTCATCACGAGGGTCTGGTTTGTGACCATGGTACGCGGTTCCCTTTTTAATTCTGGCGACCCCAACCAGCCTACCTCCATCCTGTATCCCAGACCATTCCATATGCAAGGTTTGGTGAGGCTAGACTTCATCTGGCAATAAAACCTTGAACAGACAGGCAGTCTCAGATATAGATTGCAATATTATTTATCCCGCACAAGAATACTCGAAGTTTTGTATTTGATAGCAGAGTGAAGATGTAATAAACTAGAGACGTAAGACATTGAGAAGTTAGAGCACAGGCTCACTAAATAAGAGTTTCTATCCTAGCACAAAAGCTAATGAAGAGGAGTGTGCCTTGTACTGTTATTTTTATCTTTTAATGTTCTGTTGTTTTTTCTAGACATTAGGAGTCTAGGTAGCTAACACGACTTCATGTCCTTTGTGTCTACGATTTGTTTATAGTACAGTGTATATGTATGTGTACTCACCTAGTTCTCACCTAGTTGTGCTTGCGGGGTTGAGCTCTGGCTCTTTGGTCCCGCCTCTCAACCGTCAATCAACAGGTGTACTGTTTCCTGAGCCTATTGGGCTCTATCATATCTACACTTGAAACTGTATATGGAGTCAGCCTCCACCACATCGCTTCCTAATGCATTCCATTTGTCAACCACTCTGACACTTAAAAAAGTTCTTTCTAACATCTCTGTGGCTCATTTGGGCACTCAGTTTCCACCTGTGTCCCCTAGTGCGTGTGCCCCTTGTGTTAAACAGCCTGTCTTTATCACCCTGTCGATTCCCCTGAGAATCTTGAATGTGGTGATCATGTCCCCCCTAACTCTTCTGTCTTCCAACGAAGTGAGGTTTAATTCCTGCAGTCGCTCCTCGTAGCTCATACCTCTCAGCTCGGGTACTAGTCTGGTGGCAAACCTTTGAACCTTTTCCAGTTTAGTCTTATGCTTGACTAGATAGGGACTCCATGCTGGAGCCGCATACTCCAGGATTGGTCTGACATATGTGGTATATAATGTTCTGAAAGATTACTTACACAAGTTTCTAAAGACACACACACGTACGTACGTACGCGCGCGCGTGCGTGTGCGTGTGCGTGTGCGTGTGTGTGTGTGTGTGTGTGTGTGTGTGTGTCAAGTCACTAGGCGTAGTGCCATGAACGATAACAATTCCCTTCGCGTGTACACAACCATTGAACCTCGCCCACACAACGCAGTCAAGACTTCCTACAACACCTGCCCCCCCCCCTCTCCTCCCAAAAAAGTGTTTGGAAAATCAATGAGAACGCTGCGAATGGCACCTCTGCACACCTACAATAAATTCCACGGACTCTACGCTGCTAAATAAAAATTCAAATACTGTATAAATTTTTTGCCTCAGTTGGAAAGACAATATCGTTTATGACAATCGCACGTAAGCTTTGTTAATAAAGAATTTTTTTTTTTTAGATATTCGAAATTGGTCGTATAACTATTGTTGCGTTTGTAATCATTATATATTTGTCGTGCCCAATAGCCAGAACCGCACTTCTTGGCCTAGTATGCAAGGTCAGATGTGCCTAACGGGCAGAATGATTTGCGTTATTTTAAATATTTCTTCCCAGATTGGTTCTTTTCTAACAATAATAATCTATTATACTCGGAACATGAATTACTGAGTTATATTAGGCTATGATAGGTTTGGATAGGATAGGTTCGGATAGGATAAGTTAGGTAGTTTAGTGTGATCAAATTTGTTTTGATTCAAAGAACAAAATTGCAATCATACATAATACAATGAATTATTATTTCATAATATGAAAAAAATTTAATATTTCACAAAAATTCGGCTTGGTAGGCAACTCTGGCTATTAGGTACGACATAATAAAATCACAATGGCGTGATATATCAATGAAAATCATTTGAGGCAATGGAGTGGCTTGAACTCGCGACCTAGGGATTACCAGATGCCTTAACCCCTCGGCCACGGTGGTACAAAAGTTATCCAAGCCAGAACTAGACCAAGTTCTCTGGGAAGTTCTGGAGGCCCCAAACCGGGGCCCAATTAGTTTTTTTTTACGCCCCAGTCAGATCGTAAGAGTAAACGTCATTACCGCAGTGTGGTCGGGTTGGCCAATTATATAAAAAAAATGGTTGGGCCCCATTTGGGTGTTTCAGTGCTCCTCGTGCAACACCATATCAGCAACATACTCTGTTTCCTCAGACACCATGTCCCACACCTACTTCCGGCTTTCCTCTTTAATAATAGCATTAACATTTAACTCGGTCGACCTGCTAGTCTCCGTAACATTTCCCGTGGGTCTGTTTAACGATATTTTAATCAAAATATCGCCTAGTCACCAATATCATTAACAAGTGACAGGTCAAACTGGCCGTGAACAGAACAACTGTGACAATCACCACAAACTCGGCAGCCTAGGAGGCATTTATTTATAATGCAGACAAGTTTGCTGGTTATTTTATTTATTTATTTTATTCAATTACCGTTAGGGTAGGACCGAGACTGACAAAAAATTAATACCGCATAACATCACTTATAGTACACTTTCTTCCTCAGACAATTACCTAGCCATTCAACACTATCGTAACTAATAAGTTCCAGCGCGCGGCCTTGGGTTAAAATTGTACTCCTCTCAGTGTAAGGTCATTATCAAGTCCTTGTACAGTTTAAATTTAATAACTACGCGCTCCAGAAGAGATTAAAACAATGTCAAATGACAGAAATTTTACTTTTTTTCAGCTTGTGTTACGCAATTTGAGAGTTTTCCTTGATGCATTAGACGAGGCTGACCTCAGGTCGTTTCCTGTGTTAAAACATGTTTACTCATCAAAGCCCCGTTCTTCAGACGAAGTTCGTACTAAAATGATGTGGTTATTGCCATAACTGTAACCAAAATGTTCGGCGTGTTCATGGAAACTTCAAATTGGCACAACGCTTTGTGTCAATGATAATGGACCTGTTAAGACTCAACATTCCGGAGATTAAATATACTAAACCTTTAATAAATTATCTTACTGAAACATTCTACAGATTGCTTTTATCTCCTGTAGAACATAAGTTATTAATATAATAAACTAAACAATGACTTCATAATGATCCTAAATTTTAATACTGCATTTATGTATATGTTCTGATAAATCTCTAGAAATTAAAAATCCGGATACAGTTAAGTGTTCTGACTAGGCCCCATCGACTGTCGGCATTAAGGCCCATGGCATGCATCTCCTTTTTCGTATTACATCAATCCCAGAGCTTAGGGCTAAACTAATTTATGTCAAATGAAGAATAAACTTTTCGGTGTACATTATTATGTATTTACTTATTATTTATATATATATATTTAAATAGGACTTATTATTATATTTTATTTTTAGTATTTCAATACTGAAACCTGGATGACGACCCCGGGGTCTTATCGTTGGGACTTATTAGCTTGCTCCCCATCGCAAACGGAAACTTGAGGAAAATTACCGGATGTAATCGAATTATACGGTGGACCATTAAGAAAATGTATCGCCACGACGATCTTCCTTTTCTGGGTTGGGGGGAAGAAAACTGAGAGGAGCCGGGAGGAAAAGTCTTGGATAAGAACATTAACTTTCCAGTGGCAACGTATCGAAATTTGGTTAATTTTCAGCGTTACTTTAATCTTTTCATACACCATAATTAGTCAGCCTGAACCCTCAACACCTGACGATAGTCATAGTCACGTCAGAACACTCAACACTATAAATTAGCGTGAGATTATATTATATATATATTATATATATATTATATATATATATATATATATAATTTTTATTTGTTCTGTAATCCACGTGTGTGTACTCACCATTCTAGGTGAGTACACACACACACAATGGTTACAAAAAAGATAGCAATTATATACAGATCATGCTAATTTATAGTTTATTATATTATTGTCTATTAAATAAAAGTACGGAAAATTTTGGCCTTAATGATCTAGTCAAATTACAGGCCAAAAGCTCTATGCAAGTCTTACTGACTTTTGTTTAAATATGTGCGAGTCACAGTGCTCAACTAAGTGTTTTAAGGATATTTTTTATACCCATGGGACCAATGGGTTAACTGTGATAGTATCCTCTTGGGTCCCATGTAGAGCAAATTGCCTCTAGCACCAACTACAAAGACGTATAAAACTAAGATGGTAGCTACCATTTCAGAGGGAATACAGCCATTTGTAACATCCCCTATCACGTACTTTGTACAGGGATATTACCGGGTACAGAACACATTGCTCTAAATTTGTTCCTCTGCGTAAGAGCAAAAAGAGGACCACTCAGAAAGAGAACCCAGACGACACTACATAAGAAGGAAAATAACTGAAATGCTTAATCAGACACGTATGTGCAAAAAAAAAAAATGCAATTTAAATGGAGATTGAAGAAATAGAAGAAGCTGAAGCTGTCATCCCAGACTGAAGAAATGCACTTACAACAAAGCTATTTAAAATAAATAAATATCAAAATATTTTTACAAATCTAAAACCTACACCAGTATCGGACCCATACTTACATGTGAAGGTTCATACACGAAGAACGGCAAAGAAATTAACGAAATCCTAAATGAACACAGTATGAGGCTATGTTTAGCGTCCCAATAAACAACATGAAAGCTGAAGATCTAGATATCTTTTTTTTAAGAGTGATATATAAAATTTGACAACATAACATATTAATACAAGCACAGACTTATGAATGAAAAAGTCATAAAAATTCATGAACTCAGCCCCGGGTCCAAACTCATGGAATTTTACATAAAAGTAAAGTACCAGTAGCACGAGCCCTCAGTGTAATATGGAGAAAAACAAAGCATTGGCCAAAAATTATAAACCATTGCACTAACACCACCCATTACTACAGCATTACAGCTTTTGAAAGAGTAGTTTGGGGTTAAATCTACATTTTATGTTGATTAGTGTATTGTATAGCCCAAGTCAACATGGATTTAGAGCTGGAAGATTATGCCTTTCACTCACTCTCTACTCCCTCATCACAATCGACTTGAGAATGGTCCAGGACGGACCGAAACGTCGTCGTCTCTTCACCTTCTAGTGTGTGGTCTGGTCAACATACTTTAGCCACGTTATTGTGACTCATCGCCTGCATATGCCTTTCACAATCACTCAAGCACTATGACAACACCACAGCAGCATTAGAAGAAAAAGAAAATTGCAGTAATTAGATAAATGCATCAATAGCCCATAAAATGAGATCAACAGGAATAAAAGTGTGGCGATGGATATCCATTTCCTGTCAAGCAGAAGCAGAGTAACAAACAGTCAAGTCCAAGCAAATGAAGAGTTCTGTATCCCAGAACAGTCCTTGCGCCACTGATTTTTCTCATTAAGTCATAATGAGTTTTGTCGGGGACAGTCAGCCAGTGTATACATGTATTTTAGGTTTGTATCGAAGCCCCACCCCCCACCAAGGTCTAACTACTAACCTAGAATTAGTAGAATGTAACCTCAGAAAGTAACCTAGAAACCTAGGTTGCTTATTTCCATTAAAAATATTTACAAAATGAAAAAACATACAAGATCATTTATGTGGTGTATTCACCTAGTTGTGCTTGCGGGGGCTGAGCTCTGCTCTTTCAGCCCGCCTCTCAACTGTCAATCAATTAACTGTTACTATCTATCCTCCCCCCCCCCAGGAAGCAGCCAGTAACAGCTGACTAACTCCGAGGTTACCTATTTACTGCTAGGTAACAGGAGCATCAGGGTGAAAGAAACTGTGCCCATTTGCCTCTGCCTAGTCCGGGAATGGTGTGTATCGGTGGGCGGCCGCTTCGTGACTAATTATAGTAGAATTACATTTATACGGTAAAACTATTGGACCTTAATTCATATATATCACATCTTGACACCCAGAACACTCCATTTCCTCAGATCATTATTTGAGACATCACCTTACATCATAAATTCTCATGCTATAATGATAACTTATTACACAACATAAGTAAAATATACATAAATACAGAAATTATTGCAGCACTCTGCACACAATTCATGTTACGAAAACTGTACTCTATTACTCATATGATTTACAATAACTCTACTTTAATCTGCTTTCACTTAGAATACAATTAGTGCCTTAGCTGGACTATCTGGGCCGTGCGAAACGTTCATGCTGGGACTTGTTGTCACACTGACGACGACCTCCATCTTTGTCTCGTCCGCCGACGCCTGGTGACTCGCTCCGGAATACCACATACCCAACCAACTTGTGGAAAGTCTCTGAAAACTCACATCAAATAATACTCAATTGTAGCAAATATAAGGGAGTCCACTTTTCATTAACAAAAACGTTTTTATAGATCCTGCAGATTAGAAATAATTGGCATATATATTGAGGTGCTACTTAGCTGGGCGGAGGAATAATGGCGACCTTGGGTGTGCCAGTCCTGGGCCGGCTCCACGCTCCTCCCTGCCACACATATATTATTACATTATTGTTAAACAGTAACAGTAGGATATACAGAATACACTTCTCAAATTGTGTCAAACACAATCGAAGAACAATATAACAGCAGACGTCTAATTGTTTCTTGAAACACGTGGATAAGTTTCTAAAAGAAGTGACGGATCACCCAGGTTGTAGTGGATGTACGAGCCTGCGGGCAACTTCAAACAACAGCCTGTGGATCAATTGCCCTGGCCAGCTTGGATAGGGTGGGGAGAGTAAATGAACCCGCCAGAACATACTCCAGGTACCATAAGGAGTCAAGAATAACAAGCAATCTGTGACTAGGTTCTCGACAAGTTGAAAATCGTGATTTTCTTAGTGAATCTTAGTGAAAATCGTGACATTATTGTGATAAACGTGACAGTAAAGGAAATGTCTCAATATTGTGGAGGGTCAAATGAGCATCCCTCAGCCATTACTTACACTTACTCCATTGTGGTACGTTCCTGAGCTAAGAAGTTATAACTACTGCATATGCAGCC
>WNGS01163555.1:4998982-5001482 GCA_020271785.1 Procambarus virginalis
ATACGCTACTCAGGGAAATGATGCCAGAGGTGCTCCCAGACATGCGCAGTACCAAAATGAAGATACAATCTGGATAAGATTAGATTAAAAAAAGATCTGGGGTAAATACTGGTTTGGGAATAAAGTTGAAAATATTTGGAAAAAATTGCAGGGTAATATAACCGGTTTGGGATCCCTAGATTGTTTCAGGTTAAGGTTGGATATAGGAATCAGTTTGGGTGGTCACGACATCAGACAAATGAGGAAAAGATGGACGTTCGGTCCGTCGTGGACTGGGTTGATGTAGGATTTAGTAGGTGCTAGCCCGTGGGCCCAAGAGCCAATTCGGTTGTTCCCGTTAGTCGTATGTGTTCTTAGCTTAAGCTTAGTCATTAATGTAAGCATGGGGAACAGCGTACATGGAAAGGTAGACACGCAGATGGAGCCATAGAGGATTCGAGGAAAGTACAGTGCGAGTGTGTAAGTCCGAGGGGTAAGGAGCAATGAAAACTGCGTTAAAGGGGAGGAAAGTAGGGGGTCGCGCGCCGACGCGCCGACGTCCACACACCACTGCCAACACCAAGCACATGCACCACACCCACAACACACACATCAGGACCACACACACACACACACAGACCACCAACCCGTAATACAACCACACAGTCACAACGCCACACCACTCAGCCGAAAACACACTACACACATACACAACACCCCACAGCACACAAGTACACACATACACACATACACCACACATCAACACACACACACATCACACCCACACACACACACAACACACAGCCAACCACACTCACACACACACATACCATACACAGTACCAACACAGACACAAAGAACACAACATCAACACACACATCACACACCACCACACACAACACCACCATACCACACACACACAACACAACATACGGACCACACACACACACACACCCACCACACCCACACACACACAACAACACATCACACACCACACAACACATACACAACACACCACACACACCCACACACACACACACACACACACACACCTACACACACACACGACCACACACACACATCACACACAGCATCACACAGCACATACACACACACATACCACACACCACACACTACACACACACACACACACCCACACACACCAACAACACACCCACCACAACACCACACACACACCACACACAACGAGGAATGTGTGCGTTGTGAACGAGATGACTGTGGGGAGGGATCTGGTGTACTGTTGACAGAGCGGCGTGAGCAGACCTGTCCCCTAACGAACAAAGGCGAACTCCTGCTGTCGCTGCTGCTCTTTCTGGTACGTCTGCTGCTGCTGCTGGCTAGAGTTCGGCAGTGTTACTATTGTTGTCAATGTTCTGCTGTTCTTATGTTGTCGCCGGTAATTACCTAAGTGTAGTTACTGGACGAGGATTAGGCTCGTGCTACAGTTGGTACTACTGCTGGTGTGTTGCCCAAGTCCTGCTGTGGCTCTTACTGTAATTCTGTTTGGTGGGAAAATCCGCCCACGGAAATCTTATTTGTTTTAGGCAGATAATAGTTTTTTGTCGTTTTTCCTCGCGGAAAGTGTGTTTGAGCGGAGCCACCTGGGAGTCCCTCAACACTCCTGGAAGACTCGCGTATACGGTGGGGCGATAAAAGACTCATTTCGATTGCAGGTTCTTAGAGCACGCTGAGCACCATTTTGTTGAGTAAATACTTGTACACGATAAAACAAATGTTTCTTTCCCCGAGTGATCTTTGCAACACAGTAATGTCGACATTTATTAGTCGTGAGTACAGGGACTTCGTCTCAGCTGAAGGACCTTTATCGCAGCTGAAGGGGCTTTGTCTTAGGTGAATGACCTTTATTACAGCTGAAGGGGCTTTGTCTCAGGTAAATGACCTTTATTGCAGCTGAAGGGCCTTTGTCTCAGGCGAATGACCTTTATTGCAACTGAAGGTGCTTTGTCTCAGGCGAATGACCTTTATTGCAACTGAAGGTGCTTTGTCTCAGGTAAATGACCTTTATTGCAACTGAAGGTGCTTTGTCTCAGGTAAATGACCTTTATTGCAACTGAAGGTGCTTTGTCTCAGGTAAATGACCTTTATTGCAACTGAAGGGGCTTTGTCTCAGGTAAATGACCTTTATTGCAGCTGAAGGGGCTTTGTCTCAGGTAAATGACCTTTATTGCAGCTGAAGGGGCTTTGTCTCAGGTAAATGACCTTTATTGCAGCTGAAGGGGCTTTGTCTCAGGTAAATGACCTTTATTGCAGCTGAAGGGGCTTTGTCTCAGGTAAATGACCTTTATTGCAGCTGAAGGGGCTTTGTCTTAGGGGAATGACCTTTATTACAGCTGAAGGGGCTTTGTCTCAGGTGAAGGACTTTTTGCCTCTGGTAAAGGACCGTTCTCCCTGGTGAAGGACCTTTGTCCCGGATGAAGGACCTTTGTCCCGGATGAAGGACCTTTGTCCCGGGTGAAGGACCTTTGTCCCGGGTGAAGGA
>WNGS01163555.1:5006482-5019625 GCA_020271785.1 Procambarus virginalis
TTACCGCCCTGAATGGCACTGGAAGAATTCACGGGGTGTGTCCTTGTCTCCGTGATTTCCCGGTGCCAATCAGGGAGGTAGATAGAGCAACAGTGAAGACAACAGCAACACGCCTACCATCACACGGGAGAAACGCCTGTACGAAGTATCGGCATTAAACGCAGAGCGGCGGCGGGAGCTGGCGCGGTGGAAATTTCAATGCGGAGAACATCGAAGTAGTGATCTATATTGAGGGTGTGGGCGGTGTTTGTAGACGTGTGTGCCCATGTCTAGTTGTGGCAACCTGTACATTAAGGAGTATTATGTATGTGTGTGTAATATTTATATGCCTTTTGTCACTCATTATTTATATATGAACAGTTAAATAAACGTTGTTGCCCTGGATGTAACACATGGAACGATTTTATATTTCTAATGAAATATGATTATCTCTTATTTTCTCAAGTGGTAAAACTGGTCTAGTTGTAGCCATAAGTAAAATTAACTTTTTCTTGTGCAGTGCTGTACATGGAATTACAAAAATCGTAACATAAACAGAACAACAATAAGCAGGTTTAATTGGGTTGTAGTTAAGTTGTGTTAGTCACCATAATTTAACTTTAATATTCAGATGTGAAGGAAATAATTTGAGTGAGGTTGCCGTTAAGAGCGGTGGCTTCTAGACCATCTTGTAGTCAAGACACACACACACATATATATATATATATATATATATATATATATATATATATATATATATATATATATATATATATATATATATATTACGTCCATATATATATATTACGTCGTCCATCGTCTATATATTACGTGTTATATTTTAGTGCCTGAAAGTTGTTGATCGTTAATGTCTGTGTTGTACCATGTACAGTTTTCCCTGCATTTTTGTAGTTTTATCTTTGGAAAAATAGAGATGCTAAGTTTACTCAAGTGATTTTAGAATAGTTAAAAATTATGATTTAGAATTAAAACATTTATTTTCGTAAATACAACTTTACTCTTTCATGTTTATTATTATTTCATGATGTGCCTCTTCACTTAACCTTCTCAGTATGTTACAAAATGTTAAATTATCATTACTAAAATTACGGTAGAGCGACGGTCTCGCTTCATGCAGGTTGCCGTTCAATCCCCGACCATCCAAGTGGTTGGGCACCATTCCTTCTCCCCGTCCCATCCCAAATCCTTATCCTGACCCCTTCCCAGTGCTGTATAGTCATGATGGCTTGACGCTTTCTACTGAGAATTCTTACCGTGACACACCTTATTACCCAACTCCTATTACAATACAACATCATGTTACTTAAACCCTTGTTACACTGCATGCCAATTTACTGAGATAGAAGAAGATATTGAACATGTGTTCAGGGAGAATCTAAAGAATCTAAAATTGAGTCTTCCCTCAATTTCTTATGATTCTCTTCTCCGAGAATATGGGTTCCCACAGTTGCACTAATTTCAGATGTACATCGCACACTGTGTGAACTCAGTTCTTCCAGACTTGTTGGCCGGCGTCTCATCTTGCTAACTATTGCACTATTTCAGTCCCAACATCAGTATTCTTCTCTGGGCATTCTGATCTTTACGACCAATCAGTAAAATTTCATAGATTAAAGATATCTGATGATTCATTGCTGTAATAAACTGGGATTTGGTTTCTACAGAAATTAATTACCAGCCAGCAGGTGGGTGGTATTACCAACCAACACGAGGGTGGTATTACCAACCAGCAGGAGGGTGGTATTACCAGCCAGCAGGAGGGTGGTATTACCAGCCAGCAGGAGGGTGGTATTACCAGCCAGCAGGAGGGTGGTATTACCAGCCTGCAGGAGGGTGGTATTACCAACCAGCAGGTGGGTGGTATTACCAACCAGCAGGAGGGTGGTATTACCAACCAGCAGGTGGGTGGTATTACCAACCAGCAGGAGGGTGGTATTACCAGCCAGCAGGAGGGTGGTATTACCAGCCAGCAGGAGGGTGGTATTACCAGCCAGCAGGAGGGTGGTATTACCAACCAGCAGGTGGGTGGTATTACCAACCAGCAGGAGGGTGGTATTACCAACCAGCAGGTGGGTGGTATTACCAACCAGCAGGAGGGTGGTATTACCAACCAGCAGGTGGGTGGTATTACCAACCAGCAGGTGGGTGGTATTACCAACCAGCAGGTGGGTGGTATTACCAACCACCAGGAGGGTGGTATTACCAGCCAGCAGGTGGGTGGTATTACCAACCAGCAGGTGGGTGGTATTACCAGCCAGCAGGTGGGTGGTATTACCAACCAGCAGGTGGGTGGTATTACCAACCACCAGGAGGGTGGTATTACCAGCCAGCAGGTGGGTGGTATTACCAACCAGCAGGTGGGTGGTATTACCAGCCAGCAGGTGGGTGATATTACCAACCACCAGGTGGGTGGTATTACCAACCAACAGGAGGGTGGTATTACCAACCAACAGGAGGGTGGTATTACCAACCACCAGGTGGGTGGTATTACCAACCACCAGGAGGGTGGTATTACCAACCAGCAGGAGGGTGGTATTACCAACCAGCAGGAGGGTGGTATTACCAACCAGCAGGTGGGTGGTATTACCAACCAGCAGGAGGGTGGTATTACCAACCAGCAGGAGGGTGGTATTACCAACCAGCAGGAGGGTGGTATTACCAACCAGCAAGAGGGTATTACCAACCAGCAGGAGGGTGGTATTACCAACCAGCAAGAGGGTATTACCAACCAGCAGGAGGGTGGTATTACCAACCAGCAGGAGGGTGGTATTACCAACCAGCAGGTGGGTGGTATTACCAACCAGCAGGAGGGTGGTATTACCAACCAGCAGGTGGGTGGTATTACCAACCAGCAGGAGGGTGGTATTACCAACCAGCAGGAGGGTGGTATTACCAGCCTGCAGGAGGGTGGTATTACCAACCAGCAGGTGGGTGGTATTACCAACCAGCTGGAGGGTGGTATTACCAACCAGCAGGAGGGTGGTATTACCAACCAGCTGGAGGGTGGTATTACCAACCAGCAAGAGGGTGGTATTACCAACCAGCAGGAGGGTGGTATTACCAACCAGCAGGAGGGTGGTATTACCAACCAGCAGGAGGGTGGTATTACCAACCAGCAGGAGGGTGGTATTACCAACCAGCTGGAGGGTGGTATTACCAACCAGCAGGAGGGTGGTATTACCAGCCAGCAGGAGGGTGGTATTACCAACCAGCAGGAGGGTGGTATTACCAACCAGCAGGAGGGTGGTATTACCAACCAGCAGGAGGGTGGTATTACCAGCCAGCGGGAGGGTGGTATTACCAACCAGCAGGAGGGTGGTATTACCAACCAGCAAGAGGGTGGTATTACCAACCAGCAGGAGGGTGGTATTACCAACCACCAGGAGGGTGGTATTACCAACCAGCAGGAGGGTGGTATTACCAACCAGCAGGAGGGTGGTATTACCAACCAGCAGGTGGGTGGTATTACCAACCAGCAGGAGGGTGGTATTACCAACCAGCAGGAGGGTGGTATTACCAACCAGCAGGAGGGTGGTATTACCAACCAGCAAGAGGGTATTACCAACCAGCAGGAGGGTGGTATTACCAACCAGCAAGAGGGTATTACCAACCAGCAGGAGGGTGGTATTACCAACCAGCAGGAGGGTGGTATTACCAACCAGCAGGTGGGTGGTATTACCAACCAGCAGGAGGGTGGTATTACCAACCAGCAGGTGGGTGGTATTACCAACCAGCAGGAGGGTGGTATTACCAACCAGCAGGAGGGTGGTATTACCAGCCTGCAGGAGGGTGGTATTACCAACCAGCAGGTGGGTGGTATTACCAACCAGCTGGAGGGTGGTATTACCAACCAGCAGGAGGGTGGTATTACCAACCAGCTGGAGGGTGGTATTACCAACCAGCAAGAGGGTGGTATTACCAACCAGCAGGAGGGTGGTATTACCAACCAGCAGGAGGGTGGTATTACCACCAGCAGGAGGGTGGTATTACCAACCAGCAGGAGGGTGGTATTACCAACCAGCTGGAGGGTGGTATTACCAACCAGCAGGAGGGTGGTATTACCAGCCAGCAGGAGGGTGGTATTACCAACCAGCAGGAGGGTGGTATTACCAACCAGCAGGAGGGTGGTATTACCAGCCAGCAGGAGGGTGGTATTACCAGCCAGCGGGAGGGTGGTATTACCAACCAGCAGGAGGGTGGTATTACCAACCAGCAAGAGGGTGGTATTACCAACCAGCAGGAGGGTGGTATTACCAACCAGCAGGAGGGTGGTATTACCAACCAGCAGGTGGGTGGTATTACCAACCAGCAGGAGGGTGGTATTACCAACCAGCAGGAGGGTGGTATTACCAACCAGCAGGAGGGTGGTATTACCAACCACCAGGAGGGTGGTATTACCAACCAGCAGGAGGGTGGTATTACCAACCAGCAGGAGGGTGGTATTACCAACCACCAGGAGGGTGGTATTACCAACCAGCAGGAGGGTGGTATTACCAACCAGCAGGAGGGTGGTATTACCAACCACCAGGAGGGTGGTATTACCAACCACCAGGAGGGTGGTATTACCAACCAGCAGGAGTGTGGTATTACCAACCAGCAGGAGGGTGGTATTACCAACCAGCAGGAGGGTGGTATTACCAGCCAGCAGGAGGGTGAGGTCGCGAGATAGTGGTGGTGTGGTAACCTTGGCAACGAAGAAGTCACGGTTGACCTGTCCGGCCGGCACAGCCACACCTCTGCTCTCAAGAGCTGACACAGCCACACCTCTGCTCTCAAGAGCTGACACAGCCACACCCTCTGCTCTCAAGAGCTGACACAGCCACACCTCTGCTCTCAAGAGCTGACACAGCCACACCTCTGCTCTCAAGAGCTGACACAGCCACACCTCTGCTCTCAAGAGCTGACACAGCCACACCTCTGCTCTCAAGAGCTGACACAGCCACACCTCTGCTCTCAAGAGCTGACACAGCCACACCTCTGCTCTCAAGAGCTGACACAGCCACACCTCTGCTCTCAAGAGCTGACACAGCCACACCTCTGCTCTCAAGAGCTGACACAGCCACACCTCTGCTCTCAAGAGCTGACACAGCCACACCTCTGCTCTCAAGAGCTGACGCTGCCACATCTCTGCTCTCTAGACTCGACAAAAGAACACTTATGCTCTATACAAAACTCTGCAACATCTCTTTTGTCCTACGAAACACCAACACTGATGCGAAACACCAACACTGACATTGAGCACCAACACTGATGCGAAACACCAACACTGACATTGAGCACCAACACTGATGCGAAATGCGAAACACCAACACTGACATTGAACACCAACACTGATGCGAAACACCAACACTGACATTGAGCACCAACACTGATGCGAAACACCAACACTGACATTGAACACCAACACTGATGCGAAACACCAACACGACACTCAAACCAACCAGTCAATGAAAAGTGTACACTCACTCTACATAAACTTAACTCGAACCAATATATTAATAAAATGTCACAGATGTCCCTGAATGTAGAAACCTGTATTATATGTATACTATGCATGAGACGCATGTGTGTGTGTCTGTCCCATGAACGAATACACACGTATGTGGTAAAAAGATAACCTTTGCCCATAAAAATATAGATTTAAAACATCATACGTATCCTGCTTAAAGGTAGAGTCTCATGTATTTCACAGATGTTTGGGCCGAAATGTATGTCACACATGCAGAACTCCTCCCCCCCCCTCCCCCATGTATGCTACACAGATGCAAGGCACCCACGTATATCATGTGAATCACACGCCCATGAAACACATGCTCATATAGCTTCACTTCGGGGTTCCAGCGAGGCTGGAAACCCGAAGGCAATGGAGCGAGCAGGCTATGCAAGGCTGGGTTTGAGAGCGACCACACCCCTTTTCACCCCCCCCCCCTTACCCCCCTTTCTCCACCCTCTTCCTATTTCGTTTTTTACTCCACAATCTCCCACATCCTCTCCTCCATCTTCCACCCATCTCCTGTGTTCTTCTATCTGCACAAGTTGTGTTGACGTATACACAAAAGTGCTCGAACAATTTCTGGTTTCATTTTCTTTAGTGGTCATACGTTTTCACGTGTTAATTTCTCCGTGATTGGCACAAACACACACTAATATATATAATATATATATATGTTTTGCCTAATAAGTTATATATATATATATAATGTGTGTGTGCGAGAAAGCTGCATGAACGCGCAGGTCAAAGAGTTCTTAGTGATATATATATATATATATATATATATATATATATATAATATATATATATATATATATATATATATATCACTAAGACTCTTTGACCCGGCCAGGATTCGAACCCATGCCGTCCAGGATCACCCCTAAACGTACACAGTACCGTGACCACCGCACCAATGATCGTCTATAATCACCATGAGTGTCGTCGGGGGTTGGTCAGTTAGGGAGCTTAGTTAATAAGCGCCATGACTGACCAATCCTTATAGACGATCATTGGTGCGGTGGTCACGGTACTGTGTACGTTTAGGGGTGATCCTGGACGGCATGGGTTCGAATCCTGGCCGGGTCAAAGAGTTCTTAGTGATATATGGCTTGCGCGTTCATGCAGCTTTCTCACATAATATATATATATATATATATATATATATATATATATATATATATATATATATATATATATATAATATATATATATATATATATAATATATATATATATATATATATATATATTATATACCTAGTAGCCAGAACGTCGTTCTCGGCCTACTATGCAAGGCCCAATTTGCCTAATAAGCCAAGTTTTCCTAAATATATATATTTTTCTATTTTTTTTCTTATAAAATGATAAATCTGCCCATTTCATTGTGTATAAGTTAATTTGTTGAAATTTGAGTTAAAGCTAACATAGATATATGACTGAACCTAACCAACCCTACCTAACCTAACCTATCTAAACCTAACCTAAACTAGCTAAACTAACCTAAACCTAACCTAAACTAACCTAAACTAATTGTAAACAATTTATTGAAAATAAAGAAAATCACTCGGCCTATTTGGCAAATCGGCCCTTGCATAGTAGGCCGAGAAGTGGGTTCTGGCTACGACATATTTGATCGAGTACAAATCGGCGGAAGTGTGATGACTCATGTCAACTGAGCAGCTCTTGGACATATTTACATCTCCGTCCAGGAGATAAAGTCGTCGATGTTAAGCTTGTCGGGGTTGAGCACACATGTGCCTGTGAACACCTTCATTCATAATTATTGGACAGTCACACACACATGCCTCCTCATACCTGCAGTTACAGCTGCTCGCTGACTTTCATATTGGGATACTTACGCGCACGCGCACACACACATGCTAAGAATTGATTATTCATTGATTATTAAAACTATCTGGCAAGTATGATAAACAATGGTTGTCCTAGTAATTCTAATAATAATTATGATGATAATGATGAAGATAATAATAATATAATAATACCACAACTAATAATGTAAATAATATCAACAGCAACAACTCTTGTCAAACATACTTACAGTTGCATTATATTAACCGTAACTACCTGGCAATTAAACAGTAACTACAATTACAATAATATCAGTACAAATAATAAAATAAGAGCAATGATTGAGAAAGAGTTGAAGTAAGATGACTGGACACCAACTGGAGAAAAACAGGATAAGATCATGTGATCAGGACGAGGAAACAAGGAAATTCTAACGTAAAACGGTAAGGAGATGTGTCAAAGCTCAATAGATTTCAAGAGGTTCCCATGATAGAACAAGATTTTGAGTTAAGAGTCGTCCAGAAAAAACACTGACAGTAAGTAGTCACAAGATGAGGTAAAAAAAACACCTAGAGGAAATAGATGTGGCAAAAGCAAAAGGAGTTAGGGGGAAGAGGAGTTGGCAAACTAAAGTTATGGGTCGCTCCAGCCTCCAGATGAAGGTTTTCCAGCAGTGGTCATGACCTTCAGATGTCCTCCTAGAATTGTTAGTTTGTCACATAGAAGACCTCTTTCATATCACTTAATGATCACTGTAACCAATAAGCAGTGTGTGTGGTGTGTGTGTGTGTGTGTGTGTGTGTGTGTGTGTGTGTGTGTGTGTGTGTGTGTGTGTGTGTGTGTGTGTGTGTGATGGGAGAGAGTGTGGGAGAGGAGAGGGGGCTGCTTGACCTAAACAAACACAATGTTCCCACGTTCTTGTCTGCCACACTCACACTGTCTCTTGGAGAATTTATGCCTCTGAGAAACTCTGCTGTATACCTTAGACTTCACATAAATCATTTGATTTTCTGCTGATTTACAGTTCACTGTACGTTCTTTGACGGTGTTTCCTAGTATTCTGTTATATATGGGTTGTGAACTGCCTTAGTCACGAGTTTCTACGGCACAGCGACCACGTGTTGTTGACGTGCGGTCAGCCAAGTTCAACACTGATCTTGCTGTAATTAGTTGGGTGACCACATTGTTAAAGCATCCCCCCCCCCCCTTGATTAGAAGGACCTTGAAAAATCAATTACACGCTTCCCGTCCCAAACAGGTTATTCCCATAATACATAACATCCTTTCCTTTCAACACTCGACCTTTACATTGACGGCACCACCATCGTTAAACCTTTTGCCATCTTCGCCGTCGACTTGTCAACCATCTTCGCCGTCGACTTGTCAACCATCTTCGCCGTCGACTTGTCAACCATCTTCGCTGTCAGCTTGTCAACCATCTTCGCCGTCGACTCATCAAGCGCCAACCCATCCACCATCGTCACCGTCGACCCTTCCATCATCTCCGCCACCGCTCTCTCCACAACCTCCATCGTTGACCTCTCCTCCACCGCTACCGTCGATCTCCAAACATTAAACAGACGCTTTATTATTAAGTAGAGACGCGATCGTCACTTTCCTGCTCCCTGCAAAGATAAGGAAAGTGATAGTTTAGTCACTTCCGCCAGTCTCTCGTCCCCAGCAGTCAGTTTTGTATATTCTACCTGCAGTTTCTTTTTATATGTGTCGTATATTATATAATATACAATATAAGTCATATATACATTAATTTTAGGGAAATACTACATTACATATAGTTTATATATTTCTCAGTAAATCAATTTTTCATATCTCTGAGCATTAAACCCCAAATGTTATACTTGATCCTTCGTTCCAAGAACTCAATAATATTTTGTCTACTGAGCAGTTGACACCTACGGCGCTATGAGCGTTTAAACACTCAGACCGTGTCATACTGAACACGCATTAACATGTAGAACACGAGGCCATATCGTATTCAATACTACAATATGCCACATGAGCACTTTTTTCCTGGCGCATCATCATAAGCAGTTAGGTCATATCTCTGTTGGCCAAAATATCACTAGCTCTTAACTGAAGCAAGAGGTAGTGATTGGTTGACAACAGGTCATTCACTGAAGGTCAATGGGAGCTCTCAGTTTGACCTAGATCCTGGAACTGCTGCTACAATTTATTATACTACTGATACTAAAAGTACTTGTGCTATTACTACTACTACTGGTACTGTTAATTCTGTTGCTAGTACTATTACTAATAATATTACTACGACTCATATTGCTGTTAGTATTACAGGTGCAACAACATATACTACTAATAATAATTTGATTTATAGTAAATATTACAAATGAAATGAATGAAATGATGAAAACAGACATAAAAGAAGGTAGCGAGAGACGGCTTCAGGGTGCGTAACTTGGTTGTGTGGAGGGAACACTTGAGGCACTTGTAGTGCTTCCTCTCTCTCTCTCTCTCTCTCTCTCTCTCTCTCTCTCTCTCTCTCTCTCTCTCTCTCTCTCTCTCTCTCTCTCTCGACGCACGTCTACCTTACTCTCAGCTGCATACAACCTTTGCTGTTCATCACTACTCGTATGCTACTTTCTCCATCAATCACGATGCTCTCCGCAAGGTTCTCTTGCCTCGCTTTCTGTATTCATTTGTGATATCAGCATTACATTTAATACTTTCCTTTGGTATGTTGACGCCAGTTGACACCCTACGTCAGGCATGACCGTGCAGTAGCTCTTAGGCTACTGAACCTCTTATCGTAGTATCCGCATATTTTTCCATTCTACAGGCATGTTTTGGGGGAGGAGCTTGAACATGTAGTGGTCGCCATTACTGACTAGGCATCTTTGGCTTTCATTGTGACGGGTAGATCCTTTGGACACGTGTGACCAGGATGGAATAACAGAAGGCTCTTCCCTGCTCTCTTCTTCTACATTTACTTACTAGTTTACTATTACACCTACTGTAACTAGTGATGATACTACTAATAGTAGCTTGTAGTAGTACTGTTGTTCTTATTGTCACGGCTATGAATTATACAACTACTAACTAACCCATCCTCCTGTTTAGATGGTACTTTTTTGTAACTATGTGCACCATCGTACATATATTGACGTAATGGACAATTAGTAGAATTTGGTACTATTCACTTTATAAAGAGTCCGGAAAAAAATAGGCTTAAAATCAAACTTAAAAGTTCCTAGGCCTATAATAGCATATATGTTCTATATTAGGCCAAGGATAGTTAGATTTTATTAGCAACATAAATACGAAACCTTTTCCGGTTCGTCCAAGTTCAATAGTACCAAATTGTACTTTCTAATTGTCTATAACGTCAATATATGGGTTGTGGGTAACCCAACCCTCAACAGTAGTAGCACCACCAGCAACAACATCAAAAACACTTAACAAAAACACTTAACACTTAACAACTTTAAATCTGTAGAACAAATGAACTATCAGGGAAAAGCGCTTCTGGAGAACAAATGAACTATCAGGGAAAAGCGCTTCTGTAGAACCAATATACGTTTAAATGTGTAGCAACTGAACACCCTCCGCGCGAGGCCTGAGCCACGGAGATTCCCACAGGTCGTAATCTTGATGACCTCTGCTGAAGATACCACGAGCTTTCCTCTGTGTCATCAGGTGTATAGTGGGTAAGGGCATGGGAAGGGGAAGAAGAGTGGGCACCGGTAGCCAGTGGGCTCAGTCTATAACCTGGTGACCAGGTAGAGCGACCTGTCCTCGTGATGCCTGGGTGATATATCGTTTATGGAAGGGTGAGGGTGAGAACTGGTTTTGAGATAGACGGAGTCTTTCTCTTCTTCTTGGTGTCCTGTTTCGTGCTCCGGGACCTATTTGACGTTCTGGGCACCATTTTGTTCTTTTTCGTATTTCGTACCCAGTTTAGTTCATCGTTTATCATATCACGCCGCGTTTCTTTCATCGTGTCCCTTTTTGTGCTACATTTCGTGGAATTTTTAGAAAAGAACGTGCCCCAGATAAAACTTCAGACCACACTCCATGCCCCCGAAACGTCTGGTATCGACCTTCCAGGAAAAGTCATAAGTTGATCTCATTGTCAACGCTCCAGCATACATCCACATACTGTCACCCCATCGTGCATGTTCCGATCCTCTTCCACATACCTTCATAAAGCCTGCTCCCACAACCTTCTCTCACATCGTGACCCACCCCATCACAAGGGCCCAAATCCTACCCACAACCTCTTATAACTGCTAAAAAAAAAAGTCTTTAAAACATTCGCCTCCATTCGTGGCGTCACCTGGTGCCCCTGGAGACGTGCCCTGACCTCTGACCTCGTCCTGCTTGTCGGCCATATGTCATTATGCCGAGCTTGTTCCTGCCTAATTGCACGAAAGAAGACCCACAGAAAAAAGATAACGACGTGGGCAATTATATTATCATAGTTGGAATAATGCTGCAGCCACGCCAGGCTGTGATTATTAGCCTCTCTCTCTCTCTCTCTTTCTTTTGTTTTATTTTCTTTTTCAGTTTTTTTTTATTTTTTCTCTCTCCTCTCTCTCTCTCTCTCTCCTCTCTCTCTCTCCCTCTCTAACGGTGGTGTAGAATATTACAGTTCAGATTAGAGTGTAAGAGGCCATTTTCACTAATATTCTCTGAAAATGATGCCTTTTGTTCTCCTTTGCAAGTAACATGGGCTTGTGTTGTGTTACTTGTCATCACGTCACGAAGCGGGTCTCATTTGTATGTTCCCTGAGCAAGTTGTCTATTTTCACGGTTCATAATTAACCACGTCGTGGCTAAGTTGCTTTTGTTCGTAATATCCTTGTTATCATTCATCGTGATGCATCATTACCATCATTATATCATCATCAATCATCATTACCTTCTTCAGCGTTATTATTATTATTTTCATCATCATAGATTATTTGTTCCAAATTTTGTCGATTATTGTATCTGTAATGGATTTTTGTTCTCTACTTTCAGGAGTAACCAGGTCGTCAGCGAGGTAAGTTGAGGTGTTATATATCGTTGGTGGGGGTACCAGTTGGCGCATTGCTCCACCCACATACGCATTTTTGGCGACGACTAATCAGCGCCTGTCATGCCCGCATCGACGTGATAGGAGACCAATTGCCGACTGTCACGCCCGAATACCTCCGGATTTATCCTTTCTTTGGGGCTGTAATGGCTGTCTTTATGTGGAGTGAAGGATTGCCTCGCCACTCTCCACTGACCACCACCTCGCACTTGTCATTTGCATGTCAATGGTGGGTAAAAACACCTGATCGCCTGCAGTCACTTACTATACTACCACCCTCCCCTTTGATCCTTTCCCCTCCCCTCCCCACATCTTCCATCCCCTCCCTTCCCCTCCTCCTGTAACCCCGCTCCTCCCCTCCACTGTCCCACTTCCTCTGTCCACTACCCTCTGGACTCCACCCTTCCTCCCCGTCACGCCTGGACACCGCGCCCCCTGGTCTTCGGCCCTCACTGACAGGTCTGGGTTTGTTGTGACAAGGAGACAATTCTGTACCTTGTAATCCAACTGGGAAAGTGATGGTAAAATGTTGCAGCAAAAATATGAAACTTTAGAGTTTTTTAATGTTTCTCCTAAGACGATAGTGGACACAATGAGGGACTCAAGCATTAAGACAACAACACCCTAAAAGTATATACAAAATAGCAAAAGCATTAGAAATAATACAGATGAATTAAGTGCACTTGTGTCCACAGAAACAAACAATATTGCAATAACAGAAAATGAATGAAAGTAGGAAAGAGGGAACTATTAGCAGAACTCGAAATTAAGGGATACAAATGATTTCA
>WNGS01163555.1:5043811-5092662 GCA_020271785.1 Procambarus virginalis
ACACCCACGTCACCTGTACCACCCATACACCTGTACCACCCACGTTCCCCTGTACCACCCACATTCCCCTGTACCACCCACGTTCACCTGTACCACCCACGTTCCCCTGTACCACCCACGTTCACCTGTACCACCCACGTTCACCTGTACCACCCACATACACCTGTACCACCCACGTTCCCCTGTACCACCCACGTTCCCTGTACCACCCACGTTCCCCTGTACCACCCACGTTCACCTGTACCACCCACGTTCCCCTGTACCACCCACATACACCTGTACCACCCACATACACCTGTACCACCCACGTTCCCCTGTACCACCCACGTTCACCTGTACCACCCACGTCCCCTGTACCACCCACGTACACCTGTACCACCCACGTTCACCTGTACCACCCACATACACCTGTACCACCCACGTTCCCCTGTACCACCCACGTTCCCCTGTACCACCCACGTCCCCTGTACCACCCACGTACACCTGTACCACCCACGTTCCCCTGTACCACCCACGTCCCCTGTACCACCCACGTTCACCTGTACCACCCACGTTCACCTGTACCACCCACGTTCCCCTGTACCACCCACGTTCCCCTGTACCACCCACGTACACCTGTACCACCAACGTTCCCCTGTACCACCCACGTTCCCCTGTACCACCCACGTACACCTGTACCACCCACGTTCACCTGTACCACCCACGTTCCCCTGTACCACCCACGTTCACCTGTACCACCCACGTACACCTGTACCACCAACGTTTCCCTGTACCACCCACGTTCCCCTGTACCACCCACGTACACCTGTACCACCCACGTTCACCTGTACCACCCACGTTCACCTGTACCACCCACGTTCCCCTGTACCACCCACGTTCCCCTGTACCACCCACGTACACCTGTACCACCAACGTTCCCCTGTACCACCCACGTACACCTGTACCACCCACGTTCCCCTGTACCACCCACGTCCCCTGTACCACCCACGTTCACCTGTACCACCCACGTTCACCTGTACCACCCACGTTCCCCTGTACCACCCACGTTCCCCTGTACCACCCACGTACACCTGTACCACCCACGTTCCCCTGTACCACCCACGTTCACCTGTACCACCCACGTTCACCTGTACCACCCACGTTCCCCTGTACCACCCACGTTCCCCTGTACCACCCACGTACACCTGTACCACCCACGTTCCCCTGTACCACCCACGTTCCCCTGTACCACCCACGTTCCCCTGTACCACCCACGTTCACCTGTACCACCCACGTTCACCTGTACCACCCACGTTCCCCTGTACCACCCACGTTCCCCTGTACCACCCACGTTCACCTGTACCACCCACGTTCCCCTGTACCACCCACGTTCCCCTGTACCACCCACGTTCCCCTGTACCACCCACGTACACCTGTACCACCCACGTACACCTGTACCACCCACGTTCCCCTGTACCACCCACGTTCCCCTGTACCACCTAAGTTCTCCTACACTAGGAACATTCCCCCACCAGAGATATTCACTGGACAACGTAGGCTCCTGCTAACTAAACCTGGTTCATCACATGACGGGTCGTGGCCAAGGACGCCCCCGACGCGGCTCCCACCACGGACGGGCGCCAGCACGTACGGGCGCCAGCTACAGTCAGTACTGGAGGCGTCCACCACGGACGGCCGCCAGCTACAGTCAGTACTGGAGGCGTCCACCACGTACGGGCGCCAGCTACAGTCAGTACAGGAGGCGTCCACCACGTACGAGCGCCAGCTACAGTCAGTACTGGAGGCGTCCACCACGTACGGGCGCCAGCTACAGTCAGTACTGGAGGCGTTGGAGTCAATTAACCAGCACTAATTTAACGGGTGAGTGCACCGACTAAGTCGCTGTAAGTGCACCAATCGATGGATGTTAGTCATGATCAGAGAGCTACGATTGGCATTATTACGGTGCTCCCTCGTCAACACCCGCAGCGAATTGTGAGCCCCTGGGTGTAAAACCACTGACGGATCGTGTTCTGGGGTTAACATGGTACCGAGTCGGCCCATTCCCCTGAACTGTCATGCTGTTCAAAATGCAACTGTTTTGTACCCAGAAACACGAACCCAAACAACCCACCTAACCTATCGAGGCCGATGCATAGAAAATGTCAGCATTACGGAGCATTAATTTTTACTAAAAAAGTAATTTTTTTTTACTTTAACGTAAATACATTAAACGTAAAGTTTACGTTAACTTTTTAACGTATTGGTCGATTCTGTTAAAAAAATAGGACGTACTGGATGAGAGGGCCGGCTGGAGCCGGGTCCAAGGTCTAAAGTCCAACATAATGCAGCCTGAAGCAGGTGAGTGGCACTAAGTGACACAGGTGAGTGGCACTAAGTGACGCAGGTGAGTGGCACTAAGTGACGCAGGTGAGTGACACTAAGTGACGCAGGTGAGTGACACTAAGTGACGCAGGTGAGTGGTACTAAGTGACACAGGTGAGTGACACTAAGTGACGCAGGTGAGTGACACTAAGTGACGCAGATGAGTGACACTAAGTGACACAGGTGAGTGGCACTAAGTGACACAGATGAGTGACACTAAGTGACGCAGGTGAGTGGCACTAAGTGACACAGGTGAGTGACACTAAGTGACGCAGGTGAGTGACACTAAGTGACACAGGTGAGTGACACTAAGTGACACAGGTGAGTGGCACTAAGTGACACAGGTGAGTGGCACTAAGTGACACAGGTGAGTGGCACTAAGTGACGCAGGTGAGTGACACTAAGTGACGCAGGTGAGTGACACTAAGTGACACAGATGAGTGACACTAAGTGACACAGGTGAGTGGCACTAAGTGACACAGATGAGTGACACTAAGTGACACAGATGAGTGACACTAAGTGACACAGGTGAGTGGCACTAAGTGACACAGGTGAGTGGCACTAAGTGACGCAGGTGAGTGACACTAAGTGACGCAGGTGAGTGACACTAAGTGACACAGATGAGTGACACTAAGTGACACAGGTGAGTGGCACTAAGTGACGCAGGTGAGTGACACTAAGTGACACAGATGAGTGACACTAAGTGACACAGGTGAGTGGCACTAAGTGACACAGATGAGTGACACTAAGTGACACAGATGAGTGGCACTAAGTGACACAGATGAGTGACACTAAGTGACACTAAGTGACGCAGGTGAGTGGCACTAAGTGACACAGGTGAGTGGCACTAAGTGACGCAGGTGAGTGGCACTAAGTGACGCAGGTGAGTGACACTAAGTGACGCAGGTGAGTGACACTAAGTGACGCAGGTGAGTGGCACTAAGTGACACGTGACACTAAGTGACACAGGTGACACTAAGTGACACAGGTGACACTAAGTGACACAGGTGAGTGACACTAAGTGACACAGGTGACACTAAGTGACACAAGTGACACTAAGTGACACAGGTGAGTGACACTAAGTGACACAGGTGACACTAAGTGACACAGGTGAGTGACACTAAGTGACACAGGTGACACTAAGTGACACAGGTGACACTAAGTGACACAGGTGAGTGGCACTAAAGTGAGACAAAAAGCTGTGAGTGGTGAGGAAGCGCCGCCGACCTTCTCACATTCTTGTCTCATTACTCACGTTAGTGACGTGAGTGTACTCATCATATATGTGTACTCGCCGTCACGTCCTCACCTATATTAACTCACCTCTATGAGCCTGCGTGGCGACCTTCGCTTCTTGGGCTCCGCCTTTCAGTCGCCGGACACCCATTGGTTCCCTAACCGTAATGTTTGAGACTGTGTGAACTGTGGCCTTAACTGCCTTCTCTCTCTCACCTCATTCCACTTACACTCAAGAAGTACTTTCTTACACCCTCTTGCCTCGTGTGAATATGTATGTCCTCTTGTTCATGTTCAGCATGAACATGTCATGTTCATGCTAAACATATATTTGTCCATTTTGTTAATGTCTCAAGAATATTGAATGTGGTTATGTTCCTAGCACTACTGTTGGCCAGCTTGGTGAGGTCGTCACGCCAGGGGTGTAGCCCACCTGGCCAATCCACCCCTGGCGCCACGTATATATGTATTGAGCTGTCTTAGGTAATGGGTCTCCTAGTACACTTGGCTTCCTTCTCCAGTCACATTCGGGTATCTTGTGGTTATCTTGAGATGATTTCGGGGCTTTAGTGTCCCCGCGGCCCGGTCCTCGACCAGGCCTCCACCCCCAGGAAGCAGCCCGTGACAGCTGACTAACACCCAGGTACCTATTTTACTGCTAGGTAACAGGGGCATCAGGGTGAAGGAAACTCTGCCCATTGTTTCTTGCCGGCGCCTGGGATCGAACCCAGGACCACAGGATCACAAGTCCAGTGTGCTGTCTGCCGGTCGGGAGCCGCTCTCCCGACCGGCTCTCCCATGGAAATCTCCCGGGTTCGATTTCCACGTTTTCCAGTTGGGCACGTTTCTTTTTCGCATCATGTCTCTGTTTACCTAAGGGTAAATAGGTACCCGGAAGTTAGGCAAGTTGTGGGGTTGCCTCTTGGGGAGGGTCAGTAGTTCCACCATAGGGAAGGCCTCTCACCATGCTGATGCTTAGGGGTGCCCTCTCACCATGCCCAGTGGCTGGGGGGGGGGGTGCCCTGGAGCTACATAAAGACCCTATACCCCCCTCCTCCCGAAGTGGCAAGGGGGGGGGGGTAGGGGACAATAGCCAAATGTGTGTGTGTGTATTCACCTAGTTCACTCATAGGAGGCCTGGTCGAGGACCGGGCCGCGGGTGACGCTAAGCCTCGAAAGATTCTCAAGATAATCTCAAGATAGTTGTGCTTGCAGGGGTTGAGCGCTGCTCTTTCGGCCCGCCTCTCAACTGTCAATCAATCAACTGTTACTAACTAATTTTTTCTCCCCCCCCCCCTACTAGGAAGAACCCGTAGTAGCTGTCTAACTCCCAGGTACCTATTTACTGCTAGGTAACAGGGGCATCAGGGTGAAGGAAGCTCTGCTCATTTGTTTTTCCGGAGGTGCCGGGGGATCGAACCCCGTCCCTAGGTCCACGAGTCTAGAGTGCTGTCCACTCGCCCACCAGCCCCCAAATTAGTACTGTGTGTGTGTGTGTGTACTCACGTATTTGTACTCACCTATTTGTGCTTGAAGGGGTTGAGCTCTGGCTGTTTGGTCCAGCCTCTCAACCGTCAATCAACTGATGTACAAATTCCTGAGCCTACTGGGCTCTTATCACATCTACACTTGAAACTGTGTATGGAGTCAGCCTCCACCACATCACTGTCTAATGCATTCCATCTATTAACTACTCTGACACTGAAAAGGTTTTTTCTAACGTCTCTGTGGCTCATTTGGGTACTGAGTTTCCACCTGTGTCCCCTTGTTCGTGTACCACCCGTGTTAAACAGTTTATCTTTATCTACCCTGTCAATTCTTCTGAGAATTTTGTAGGTAGTGATCATGTCTCCCCTTATTCTTCTGTCTTCTAGTGTCGTGAGGCGCACTTCTCGCAGCCTTTCTTCGTAACTCATGCCTCTTAGTTCTGGGACTAGCCTAGTGGCATATCTCTGAACTTTTTCCAGCTTCGTCTTGTACTTGACAAGGTACGGGCTCCATGCTGGGCAACCCGTTCTCGCACTTGCTTATAGTCATTATTGGCTTATTTAATAAGTGCATATGTGACATACTAATTGATTGTAAATATTTTAGTTTACCTTGAAAAGCTTCATAGAAAACACCGACCTCACCTAACCTTCTTAGTATGTTAAGATAAGCATCTTATTGCTTTTATTATAATTATTACTTAACCTATACCGTTGATAGGTATAGTAATTACAATTATTACTTAACCTATACCGTTGATAGGTTAAGTAATAATTGAAAATAAGAAGCAATAAGATGCTTATCTTAACATACTAAGAAGGTTAGGTGAGGTCGGTGTTTTCTATGAAGTTTTTCAAGGTAAACTAAAATATTTACAATCAATTAGTATGTCACATATGCACTTATTACATAAGCCAATATTGACTATAAGCAAGTGCGAGAACTGGGTGTCCAGCATGGAGCCATAAGAAACATAAGAAATTCGTGTTAGAATTATAATCTTACTTTTTCGGTTATTTTAACAACTATATATATATATATATAGTTATATATATATATATATTTATATATATATATATATATATATGATATATAATATGCTTCTTGCTCCCGTCATGCGAATCATTGTTCAATATCCTGACAGTTTCTTTATTCAGATGTCTGAAGGATTGCACAGATAATTGCCAGCTTTGCATACGCCACTGATATTATTTTGTTTTCATGTGTATCTGGAGATTGGCTTGAGATTATGTCCACTCTCAGATCGTTCTTCCTTTTCCAACTCAAGCATTTTCTTTTCTCATGTGTATTGTCCCCGAGGTCTCCGTGCCCAGCCTCGGAGCTCACCCACATGCTGCATATCTGGATTAAGTCATGCAACCGTTTCCTGTCACCAGTGTCTGGGTGTACAGCTCCACCTGGAGCATCACTCGTTGTCTGTTTTATTCCTCTCATCAGTCTGGCATCATCAGTAAAAATTTATATGGAAAAATCCAACATTGTCCAGTTGTGTCTTTAATATTTCAGAAACAGCACGAGTCTTATTACTGATACTTGCGGAACTCCACGTGTTACTTACTCCATTATTTGCTCCCAGTTTTACTACTACTTTGTTCACTGGATAGGTATTACCTCACTCAGTTCAGTATATCTCTAGTTATTCCAGCTTGTTTCTCAAGTTTGTGTAAGAGGTCCTGTGTGGAACGGTATCGAAGGCTTTCTGGCAGACCAGAAGATGCCGTCATCCCATCCTTTTTGCCCTGTGCGACCACTGGAATGTTCTCACGGACCTCCGGCAGGTTTATCAGATACGATTTTTTTCTAATTGAACCCATGTTGAAACGTTTGTCACAAATTTTTCCAATTCTAGTGTGCTACTATTCACCTGATTAATGTATCTAAGATATATAGAAAATACAGATCGAAATTAGCCTGTGATTTAGAACCTTTTGTCTATCCATCTTTTTACATAAAGGTAGGTGAGTGACAGGCCCAATTACTTTTGTAATCTTCCGTATATCTGTTGACTTTTACCTCTCCAGGGAGCACTTTATCTACTCCACCGGCTATGAGCACATGTGTATCCTCAAACTGTTGGACCGTCCAGCTGACATAACTCTGGGAAAAGGTTCCCAGGACATGCAAAGGTTCTAGAGTGATCCGGAAAAAAGTGTTGATCTCTCTCATATTTTCTTGTAGCTTCCTCTTCTCTGATCTCGTCTAATTACTTGATTGTTAACGATGTCCCTCTTGATGTGTCTGTGTACAGCCTGTTCTCTTGGTCTGCCACTCCGTAACGAATCTAACCTATCCAGAAGCGTGCCACCCCATCTAAACCTATCCAGAAGCGTGCCACCCCATCTAACCTATCGATTCCGATGCATAGAAACGTAGATATTTGCGAACCGTTACTTTTCATAGCAGGTTGCATTTGTAACGTNCTTATCCCAGCACACCCTAGAAAGTTATATATTTAATATGCTCATTATTAATTTTAATTTGAAATGAACTTTATTAAAATAATGTTGTGTCAGTTGACTTGCTTTCCTGCGTCTCGTTATATCACACGAGGGAACATGTTCCAGATGTTAGTGGTTCTGGGAGGTAGTTCCCCCTTCATTATGTACCATCCTGCTGTTCTCCTCTCACTTATTCCCAATTATATCACCTTATACTTGCTGGTATTGAAATGCTGTAACCATTTTGGGGAAAATCTGGCATCTTGTCTTCGTCATCTTTCTCGTCTACTTTCAGTAATTTGTCATCGGCCGCAAATATCACGTAAGACTCTTCCTCCGAGTTATATAATTAATATAAATATGAAATACTTGAGTCCTAGCAAGTATCCTTGAGGAACACTGCGTGTCAGGCGGAGTTCTCGCTCGTCACTGTGTCTCTCTGACTCCTGTCTCTTAGGTACTCTCGCAGACATCTCAGTGCTCTTCCAGTTATACTCATGTCTGTTCTCATGGTGTAGTTTGCAAGTGGAAGATATATATGGATTATTTTTTATACACAAATGGGTACAAGACAACTTGTGACTCTTGTGAGCAAGCGTTCCCCTCTGATAGCTCATCACACGCCTTACTCTACTGGTGTTCCCTGGAGCACGACCCGCCAGCAGGTTTATAATCAGGTCCCCATTTACTAATGAGTGCACAAGGACGAACAGTTTTGGACTGGCTTGACCAGTCAATCTTCCTATCCAAGTCTCGAATCCGGTAGAGATGGTTGGAGAGGCTTTGAGAGTGAGCCACTACGCCGGTACAGGGCCTCATGAGGGAGGAGTGGTAGTGAGGTAGAGAGAGAGAGAGAGAGAGAGAGAGAGAGGAGAGAGAGAGAGAGAGAGAGAGAGAGAGAGAGAGAGAGAGAGGGAGAGAGATAGAGAGTGAGCGAAGAAGGAAGAGCCTGTGAGATAGATGCTTTAGAGAGAAATGAGGTAATGAAAGGAGGAGAGAGGTCTTGTGAGGTAGATACGGGTTATGAGGTGGGCAGGGGCTGTGAGGAAGGCATGGGTTGTGAGGTAGACGAAGGTTGAAAGGTGGAGAGGAGTTTGTAGGAGGGTTGAGAGGCAGGGAGCAGGTGAGAGAGAAGAGTTGTAAGCCAGGAAGATGAGAGGTAGATAAGAGTGTGTCAGAAGAAGGGCGGTGAGGAGGTCTAGACGGGGGTGATGTCTGTTGGTACCTGTAGGCAGCAGTGACATCATCCAGCAGTGACATCATCCAGCAGTGACATCATCCAGCAGTGACAGGCTGGACACGTGCTGCCTGTGTACAGCAGTGACGTCATGGTACCTGTGTACAGCAGTGACGTCATGGTACTGTGTACAGCAGTGACGTCATGGTACCTGTAGGCAACAGTGACGTCGTGGGATGCGAACAGGTGACCTTGAGACCCCCAAGGGTCACTGTTGTAATAAGTTTAAATAGTTTTCTCTGAGTAAGATAACATAAATACCCCCCCAAAAAAAAAGCTGCGGTCAGCTGACATCTATAAGAGAGAGTGTCTGTCTATATGTATTCACTTAATTGTGCTTGCGGGGGTTGAGCTTTGACTCTTTGGTCCCGCCTCTCAACTGTCAGTCAGCCGGTGTACAGGTTCCTGAGCCTACTGCACTCTGTCATATCTACACTTGAAACTGTGTATGGAGTCAGCCTCCACCACATCACTGCCTAATGCATTCCATTTATTAACTACTCTGACACTGGAAAAGTTCTTTCTAACGTCTCTGTGGCTCATGCGGGTACTCAGTCTCCACCTGTGTCCCCTTGTGCGAGTACCACCAGTGTTAAATAATCCATCCTGGTATGTCTGTCTGTCCGAGGTTGGAGGTACAATATTTGTGGGTGTGGTGTACCTGGGTGTGGTGTACCTGTGGTGTGATGTACCTGGGTGTGGTGTACCTGGGTGTGATGTACCTGGGTGTGGTGTACCTGGGTGTGATGTACCTGGGTGTGGTGTACCTGGGTGTGATGTACCTGGGTGTGATGTACCTGGGTGTGATGTACCTAGGTGTGGTGTACCTGGGTGTGATGTACCTGGGTGTGATGTACCTGGGTGTGGTGTACCTGGGTGTGGTGTACCTGGGTGTGGTGTACCTGGGTGTGATGTACCTGGGTGTGGTGTACCTGGGTGTGATGTACCTGGGTGTGGTGTACCTGGGTGTGGTGTACCTGGGTGTGGTGTACCTGGGTGTGGTGTACCTGGGTGGGGTGTACCTGGGTGTGGTGTACCTGGGTGTGGTGTACCTGGGTGTGGTGTACCTGGGTGTGATGTTCCTGGGTGTGGTGTACCTGGGTGTGGTGTACCTGGGTGTGGTGTACCTGGGTGTGGTGTACCTGGGTGTGGTGTACCTGGGTGTGATGTACCTGGGTGTGATGTACCTGGGTGTGATGTACCTGGGTGTGATGTACCTGGGTGTGATGTACCTGGGTGTGATGTACCTGGGTGTGATGTACCTGTGGTGTGGTGTACCTGGGTGTGATGTACCTGGGTGTGGTGTACCTGGGTGTGGTGTACCTGTGGTGTGATGTACCTGGGTGTGGTGTACCTGGGTGTGGTGTACCTGGGTGTGGTGTACCTGTGGTGTGATGTACCTGGGTGTGATGTACCTGGGTGTGATGTACCTGGGTGTGATGTACCTGGGTGTGGTGTACCTGGGTGTGGTGTACCTGGGTGTGGTGTACCTGGGTGTGGAGGTCGCGCTGAGCTTGGCGGTGTAACTTGTTATTGTTTAATAAGCATTCGACGACGGTGTTTTAGATGAATAAAATAGTAGTAATTAGTATTGCAAGGAGGAGTAAGTACAAGCCCAGGGTGAGGGCTGTCTGTCTGTCTGAGACTGACAGCAGAATTGAAATAGAAATAAGTTTATTTGAGGTAAAATACACACAAAGGGATGAGGTAGCTCTGAGATGTGTCGTATACACAGTATGTATACTCCTTACACGCACGTGGAGGTACTTAGCGAGTGTACGACTGGCGGCCGTGCACGGGGAGGGACTTAGCGAGTGCACGACTGGCGGCCGTGCACGGGGAGGGACTTAGCGAGTGCACGACTGGCGGCCGTGCACGGGGAGGGACTTAGCGAGTGCACGACTGGCGGCCGTGCACGGGGAGGGACTTAGCGAGTGCACGACTGGCGGCCGTGCACGGGGAGGGACTTAGCGAGTGCACGACTGGCGGCCGTGCACGGGGAGGGACTTAGCGAGTGCACGACTGGCGGCCGTGCACGTGGAGGGACTTAGCGAGTGTACGACGGGCGGCCGTGCACGTGGAGGGACTTAGCTGGGAGTACGAGTGCACGATAGCCAGGTCTCGGTGGCCGGCTTCTCCACACACTGCTCAGTAATAACACTGTAAATTCTTGTGTGAAATATGTAAAATCTGGCCACACGCTCCTTGCTCCACGCGACTCCCCGGGGGGGGGGGGGTGATAGTGAAGGGTTAGGGGGGGCGGGGTGATAGTGAAGGGAAGGGGGGGTGGAAAGGGGGCGAGTTGATACGATTGAATAAATTTAGGTAGAAAGTAATTGCATTAGTAAAGAGGGGTACCAAGAGCTGAAGCCTGATCCAGGAGGTAGAGATGCATACAGTATAACACACAGAGATGTGGGTTAGTAACGACTGTCTTGTTAAAATTGGAGTGTTTTGATGACAGCGGCCTGTACAATGTCCCAAGTGTGTTCCTGCCAATGTTTGTCCCAAGTGTGTACCTGCCAACGTTTGTCCCAAGTGTGTACCTGCCAACGTTTGACCGAAGTGTGTTCCTGCCAACGTTTGACCCAAGTGTGTTCCTGCCAACGTTTGTCCCAAGTGTGTTCCTGCCAATGTTTGTCCCAAGTGTGTACCTGCCAACGTTTGTCCCAAGTGTGTACCTGCCAACGTTTGTCCCAAGTGTGTTCCTGCCAACGTTTGTCCCAAGTGTGTACCTGCCAACGTTTGACCCAAGTGTGTTCCTGCCAACGTTTGTCCCAAGTGTGTTCCTGCCAACGTTTGTCCCAAGTGTGTTCCTGCCAACGTTTGTCCCAAGTGTGTTCCTGCCAACGTTTGTCCCAAGTGTGTTCCTGCCAACGTTTGTCCCAAGTGTGTACCTGCCAACGTTTGTCCCAAGTGTGTACCTGCCAACGTTTGTCCCAAGTGTGTACCTGCCAACGTTTGTCCCAAGTGTGTACCTGCCAACGTTTGTCCCAAGTGTGTACCTGCCAACGTTTGTCCCAAGTGTGTTCCTGCCAACGTTTGTCCCAGGTGTGTTCCTGCCAACGTTTGTCCCAAGTGTGTTCCTGCCAACGTTTATCACACAAGCAATACATATAAACAAAATCACATCAGCGGCATATGCAGTGGTTTGCATATATAAGAAGGACCTATAGTTAGCTAAACACGGGTGCCTGTGTCTACAGCCTACGTCAGCCTTCTCGTTTACTAAGCAGTAAGTGGCACCCGCTCCTCTTGAAACACAAGATTAGAGGAGTGAGAGGAGACATGATCTTATCATATAAGATACTCATAGGTATCAAACTGTCAAAGATAACGTGTTTCATGTAAATATAATTGAAGGAAAGGCTACACGTGACAACAGGGTACACAGCTCAGCCACGGGGTTATACCATATTCGTCCCTCGTATAACACCCGCCTAATTTGCCACGATATATTGTGGTAAAAACTGCTTTAGTATGTTTCCTCACACAGTTATTGAAAGGGATTTACAAAGAGTTGTGTTGGGGGACAACATATGATTTTGTCCATGTAAATAGTGTATATATATTTGGCTGGTGATGAGCAAGCACAGGCTTCCTGTCCCCCGGCACTCAAGTGTGCGAGCCGAGAGACCGAGGCATGGGGCCTGCTTCACGAAGCAGTTACGCAAGCACTTACGAACCTTTACATCTTTTCTCAATCTTTGGCGGCTTTGTTTTCATTTATTAATCAGTTAATGCGCTCCGAAGAACCAGGAGGCTGTTTATGACAATAGGAACAGTTGATTGGGCAGTTTTCATGCTTGTAAACTGTTTAATAAATGTAACCAAAGCTGTCAGAGATTGAGGAAAGATGTTCACGTTCGTAAGTACTTGCGTAAATGCTTCGTGAGTCTGGCCCTTGGAGGATAAGATCGCCGCGTGGACATTAACGCTACCACACTTCAAGACCAGCATCGGCAAAATCATATAAAATTACCAGTAGATTTGCTTCGGATTCTCAGTTGGGAAGAGGCAGGTCCAAGAGCTAAATAATCCTGCTCCCATCCCCACTCACACACACACACACACACCATGGGGGGCCTGTGGCTGAGTGGACAGCACTTGGGACTCGTAATCCTAGGGTCCGGATTCGATCCCCGGTGATAGCAGAAGCAAAATGGGCAGATTTCTTTCACACCTGATGCCCCTGTTACCTAGCAGTAAATAGGGCCTGAGAGTTAGATAGCTGCTACGGGCTGCTTCCTTGGTGTGTGGGTGTGTGTGTGTGGTGGGTGGAATAAAAAGTTGACGATTGATTGACAGTTGAGAGGCGGGTCGAATGAGCAGAGCTCACCCTCGCAAGCACACTATGTATTCACCTAGTTGTGTTTGCGGGGGTTGAGCTTTGCTCATTCGGCCCGCCTCTCAACTGTCATCAACTGTTTACTAACTACTTTTTTCCCACACCACACACACACACCCCAGGAAGCAGCCCGTGACAGGTACCTATTACTGCTAGGTAAGAGGGGCATTCAGGGTGAAAGAAACTATGCCCATTTGTTTCTGCCGGGTGCGGGAATCGAACCCGCGCCACAGAATTACGAGTCCTGCGCACTATCCATCAGCTACACCTGGCCCCCCTCGAGAATATTGCCCAGAACAGCCCCCCCAAATCATTTGATTGCCAGGTGAATACAGGTGAATACACACACACAAAAAAAGAGAAGAATAAGACTTGGGGGTTGATATCACACCACAAACCTGTCTCCTGAAGCCAACATAAAGAAAATAACATCTGCGGCATATGCGAGGCTGGCTAACATCAGAACAGCGTTCAGGAACCTGTGTAAGGAATCATTCAGAATCTTGTACACCACATATGTAAGACCAATCCTGGAGTATGTGGCCCCAGCATGGAGCCCGTACCTTGTCAAGCACAAGACGAAGCTGGGAAAGGTCCAAGGTACGCTCTAGACTAGTCCCAAACTAAAGGCATGAGTTATGAGGAAAGGCTGCGGGAAATGCACCTTACGACACTGGAGACAGAAGAGTAAGGGGGGACATGATCACAACCTACAAAATCCTCAGGGGAATCGACCCGGTAGACAAGGATAAACTATTCAGCACTGGTGGGACGCGAACAAGGGACCAGGTGGAAACTGAGTACCCACATGAGCCGCAAGGACGCGAGAAGAACTTTTTCAGTGTCAGAGTAGTTAACAGNACAAACCCAATGGACCTTCTTGTATATAAATAAATAAATAAATAAATAAATAAATAAATAAAATAATATGGCGTAGAGCAGTAGGCACCGGCCACAAATGTTTACCGCGCCCTTATCGTATTCTTTAAGAATGTTGGCGTCGTTGTATTCAGCTGGACGCGGCTTTTCCAAAGCTTTGAGAACGTCTCTTGAGAACGTTTTCAAAGTCCCTGCTAACGTTTTCTGGAGACCTCTGCTTGATGCCAGAACGTCTCACCAACCATCACTTTCCCGTGGCTTTGTTTTTTTGCTTTCTTTCGGCCGGAAGAGGTCAGAGCCCGTCTCTTGATGGAAGCTGAATGCCATATCTGTGCACTCTCAAGCTGCCCACAGCTTCCAGGGTCTCTCCAGATGAGCTGTGGACATCTGTGTGTGTGCATCAGACACCTGTCTCTGTGGCCTTTGTTGCTGTGCTTGGAAGCAGGTGTCGTCCATACACTTCCTCGTCTGAACCTTGACATCACTCGTGTGGTGTGTACGGTCCGCCTCGCCCTGCCTCCTGTCAGCCTCGCCCTGCCCCCTGTCTGCCTCGCCCTGCCCCCTGTCTGCCTCGCCCTGCCCCCTGTCTGCCTCGCCCTGCCCCCTGTCTGCCTCGCCCTGCCCCCCTGTCTGCCTCGCCCTGCCCCCCTGTCTGCCTCGCCCTGCCCCCCTGTCTGCCTCGCCCTGCCCCATTAACAAGAGCGTCAGTGTTGACAGTAGAGCTGTGACCGCTCTTCCCTGCACCATATGTTAAGCGTTGTTTGATCCTTATACCCTACTCCTAATACCTAATAAGCGAGTCATTATTATTAGTGAAAGTTTCGTCATGAGTTAAATCTTTTTCGTGAATTAAGATTTATTAGTGCACGAAATACCTATTTGTTTGCCAAAGGTATTTATCGGTGAGTCTATTTGTCTGCAAGACGTTTGTTTGTAAGTGAAGGGTTTAAGAGTGAGTGAAAATAATATAGCCGAGTGAAAGTTATATTGGGCTGTGAAGGATTTGTAGTGAGTGAAGGTTCTACTGCTACTGAAGAGGGGAAGGGACTATCAGGAGAAAGTGCCAAGCCGTTACGGTTATATATATATATAACTGGGAAGGAGTCAGGATAAGGATTTGGGATGGGACGGGGGAAAGGAATGGTGTCCGACAACTACTACAGTAACCTTAACAGCAACAGCAGCAAAAATATCAAGAAGAACAGCAGCAGCAGCTGCGGGAGAACAAGAGCAACAGCAGCAGCAGCAACAGCAGCAGCAGCAACAGCAGCAGCAGCAGCAGCAGTAGGCCATATCTTGCACATGCGACATTGCAGGAGTGTGAATCAGTGTGCAGCCGCCTGCAGCCGCCTGCGACCAGTGTTCTCCCGAGAAGAAAGCAATTTTACGCTTGTGACTCTCGCGTCATTCTTAACACTCGGTGTTCCTTTCCCGTTCCTGAACACCCGTTCACAACGGGTGACTGTAACACAACCGTTCACAACGGGTGACTGTAACACAACCGTTCACAACGGGAGACTGTAACACAACCGTTCACAACGGGAGACTGTAACACAACCGTTCACAACGGGAGACTGTAACACAACCGTTCACAACGGGTGACTGTAACACAACCGTTCACAACGGGCGGCTGTAACAACCGTTCACAACGGGTGACTGTAACACAACCGTTCACAACGGGTGACTGTAACACAACCGTTCACAACGGGCGGCTATAACACAACCGTTCACAACGGGTGACTGTAACACAACCGTTCACAACGGGAGACTGTAACACAACCGTTCACAACGGGCGACTGTAACACAACCGTTCACAACGGGCGACTGTAACACAACCGTTCACAACGGGCGACTGTAACACAACCGTTCACAACGGGCGACTGTAACAACCGTTCACAACGGGAGACTGTAACAACCGTTGTCAACGGGCGACTGTAACACAACCGTTCACAACGGGAGACTGTAACACAACCGTTCACAACGGGAGACTGTAACACAACCGTTCACAACGGGAGACTGTAACACAACCGTTCACAACGGGAGACTGTAACACAACCGTTCACAACGGGCGGCTGTAACACAACCGTTCACAACGGGAGACTGTAACACAACCGTTCACGACGGGAGACTGTAACACAACCGTTCACGACGGGAGACTGTAACACAACCGTTCACAACGGGAGACTGTAACACAACCGTTGTCAACGGGCGACTGTAACAACCGTTCACAACGGGCGGCTGTAACACAACCGTTGTCAACGGGAGACTGTAACACAACCGTTGTCAACGGGAGACTAACACAACCGTTGTCAACGGGAGACTGTAACACAACCGTTGTCAACGGGAGACTGTAACACAACCGTTGTCAACGGGAGACTGTAACACAACCGTTGTCAACGGGAGACTGTAACACAACCGTTGTCAACGGGAGACTGTAACACAACCGTTGTCAACGGGAGACTGTAACACAACCGTTGTCAACGGGAGACTGTAACACAACCGTTGTCAACGGGAGACTGTAACACAACCGTTGTCAACGGGAGACTGTAACACAACCGTTGTCAACGGGAGACTGTAACACAACCGTTCACAACGGGAGACTGTAACACAACCGTTCACAACGGGCGACTGTAACAACCGTTCACAACGGGCGACTGTAACACAACCGTTCACAACGGGAGACTGTAACACAACCGTTGTCAACGGGAGACTGTAACACAACCGTTCACAACGGGAGACTGTATCACAACGGGAGACTAACACAATCGTTCTGATTCAGATGAATCCGTCGATAATCCTTTGAATTCATCGATAATTTGATGACTCCGTTGACCTAGCCTAACCCCTTACGTGCATTGGGGTCACGTGACCTGACCCTTTACGTGCAGAGAGGTCTGGTGTGGCTCCGTGCTGACCTGGGAGGGGGGGGGGGGAAGGGTCAATATGGCCCCCGTGCGCTTGACCTACTCTACATATTGACCTGTGTGGGAGTACACATCAGCATGACCCCTCACGTCTGTCAGACATCAACCCAAGAGGTTCACATCATGGCCGGCTTGACTACGGGCTCACAATCAGGTTATCTTGAGGTTATCGTGGGGTTATCGTGGGGTTAGCTTGAGGTTATCTTGGGGTTATCTTGAAGTTATCTTGGGGTTATCATGGGGTTATCTTGAGGTTATCATGGGGTTATCTTGAGGTTATCGTGGGGTTATCTTGAGGTTATATTGGGGTTATCTTGGAGTTATCTTGAGGTTATCTTGGGGTTATCTTGGGGTTATCTTGAGGTTCTCTGAGGTGATTTCGGGGCTTAGCGTCTTCGCGGCCCGGTCATCGACCAGGGCCTCCTTTTTGTTATACATCCCCCCCCCCCCAGGAAGCAACCTGTAGCAGCTGTCTAACTCCTAGGTACCTATTTACTGCTAGGTGAACAAGGGCATCAGGGTGAAAGAAACTCTGCCCAATTGTTTCCGCCTCCACCGGGGATTGAACCCCGGAACCTCAGCATTACGAATCCTGAGCGCTGTCCACTCAGCTATCAGAGGTCAGGATATATTTACCTCGCCATTTACCGTAACCACTGACGAAACCTGTACATCTTTTCCTAATTATGCCGGCATTGTTTACATTTATTAAACAGTTTACAAGCTTCACATCCCAATTGTGTTATTGTTATAAATAACCTCATAGTTCATCGAGATTCATAACCTGTTTTAATAAACGTTAACAAAGCCGCAATAAGTGCGGAAAGATGTACAGGTTTCGTAAACGGTTGCTTGGTGACCTCTGGCTCTGGTGTCTACGACGCTGACCTGACATAACCCCGTTGACTGTGAAGGTTGTCTGACTTGACCTTTCCGTGTGTGGAGTTAATTGTTGTTTGACGTATTGGTTCGATCTTCCCACTGATGTTGACCTGACCTCTTATCTCTCTCTCTCTCTCTCTCTCTCTCTCTCTCTCTCTCTCTCTCTCTCTCTCTCTCTCTCTCTCTCCCTTTCTTCCCACACCAACTAGAAAAAGGCTCAAAAGTCTGCAATGAGACCCCTATCAGAATTGCGAAGGATGAGGTACGAAGAGAGACCGAAGGAACTAAGCCTGACGACGCTTGTAAGGAGGAGAGAGAGAGACGAGACCTGATAAGAGACGCATAAAAGCTTATGAGAACCGACACAGTGGAAAAAAAAGAGTAAATGTTTACAGTGAATACTAACAGAGCAAGAGTGCAGGGATGGAAGCTTGAGATTCGAGTGTGTCATAGAGATGTTACAAAGATTTCTTTAAGAGTAAGAGTTGTGGGAAGATGGAATGAGCTAAAGCATCAGGTTGTAGAAGCAAATTACATTAATAATTTTTAAAAGTGTGTATGATTTGGAAATATGTCAGGAATCATTGCCTTAGACAACCGGCAGCTAGAAGAGCCGGGTCCAAGAGCTAGTGTTCAATGCTGCAGACACGAATAGGTGAAGACAATTAGGTAAGCGCGCACTCTCACACACACACACACACACACACACACACACACACACACACACACACACACACACACACACACACACACACACACACACACACCTATGCGTAACTATGGCAACGGGGGCAACAAAGAGCCATACCATGGAGGTGTTATGGATTACCGGTACCCCCCTCCCCCCCTCCCGGTGCCACCAGAGGTACCGGGAGTGCCAGGACCGGGGCGGGAGTGCCAGGACCGGGGCGGGAGTGCCAGGACCGGGGCGGGAGTGCCAGGACCGGGGCGGGAGTGCCAGGACCGGGGCGGGAGTGCCAGGACCGGGGCGGGAGTGCCAGGGACCGGGGCGGGAGTGCCAGGGACCGGGGCGGGAGTGCCAGGGACCGGGGCGGGAGTGCCAGGAACCGGGGCGGGAGTGCCAGGGACCGGGGCGGGAGTGCCAGGACCGGGGCGGGAGTGCCAGGAACCGGGGCGGGAGTGCCAGGAACCGGGGCGGGAGTGCCAGGACCGGGGCGGGAGTGCCAGGGACCGGGGCGAGAGTGCCAGGGACCGGGGCGGGAGTGCCAGGAACCGGGGCGAGAGTGCCAGGGACCGGGGCGGGAGTGCCAGGGACCGGGGCGGGAGTGCCAGGACCGGGGCGGGAGTGCCAGGACCGGGGCGGGAGTGCCAGGACCGGGGCGAGAGTGCCAGGGACCGGGGCGGGAGTGCCAGGGACCGGGGCGGGAGTGCCAGGACCGGGGCGGGAGTGCCAGGACCGGGGCGGGAGTGCCGGTACACGCAAGACAGCGTCCTCCTCGGAATTCGTCTAGTATCAATTTCTATCGCATTATAACAGGGTCTATACCGGTGGGTAGGGCAGGGGGGGGGCGGAGAACCCCCTGTGGGTGTATGGTGGGTGGCGGGGAGGGAGGGGCAGCTCTGTTGGGGGTGTGGGGAGGGTAGGGGGGTGGTGAGGAGGGGGTGTGGAGAAGGTGATGGGGTAGTGGGCGCTCTGTGGGTAGGGCGGGTTAGCCCCAGCTTTGTCAGTGTTTTGTTTCTGGGAACAGCGTGGATAAGTGGGTGGATGACTGTGGGTGTGGACACGGACACGGGCGTGTGGGTGGATGACTGTGGGTGTGGACACGGACACGGCCGTGTGGGTGGATGACTGTGGGTGTGGACACGGACACGGCCGTGTGGGTGGATGACTGTGGGTGTGGACACGGACACGGGCGTGTGGGTGGATGACTGTGGGTGTGGACACGGACACGGGCGTGTGGGTGTGGACACGGACACGGGCGTGTGGGTGTGGACACGGACACGGGCGTGTGGGTGGATGACTGTGGGTGTGGGACACGGACACGGGCGTGTGGGTGTGGACACGGACACGGGCGTGTGAGTGGATGACTGTGGGTGTGGACACGGACACGGGCGTGTGGGTGGATGACTGTGGGTGTGAACGCGGACACGGGCGTGTGGGTGTGGACACGGACACGGGCGTGTGGGTGTGAACGCGGACGTGTGGGTGTGGACACGGACACGGGCGTGTGGGTGTGAACACGGACACGGGCGTGTGGGTGTGAACACGGACACGGGCGTGTGGGTGTGAACACGGACACGGGCGTGTGGGTGTGGACACGGACACGGGCGTGTGGGTGTGGACACGGACACGGGCGTGTGGGTAAAGGTAAAGCATGACAAAGACTGCCGTCGTCCTCTCTTGGCTCAGTGACTCATACAACTTACGAGGGTGCCCAGGTTCGATCCCCCGTGATCACCTCCGGGCGGCCTGCGCCACCCCTCACCCACATCGTGTTCGGATTGATGGGACTCGTAGAATGAGAACTCCGCCTACACCGTCGTGTGGGTTGTAACAGATGATCACAACCAAGTGCAACAACAGGCACAACCCCACAACCACATAACAATAGCCTCATCAGTTACATCAACCTACTAACACAACTGTTAACAACTACCGGTCAACACCAGAACACTCAATCACCAGTGTAATCAACTACCCCTCACGACCACCACACACGTTCACAGCCCTGGGGTCAGATTCACGAAGCAGTTACGCAGGTACTTACGAACGTGTACATCTTTCTTCAGTCTTTGACGGCTTTGGTTACATTTATTAAACAGTTTACAAGCATGAAAATTTCCCAATCAACTGTTGTTATTGTTATAAACAGCCTCCTGGTGCTTCGGAGTTCATCGAGTGTTTAATAATTGCAAACAAAGCCGCCAAAGATTGAGAAAAGATGTACAGGTTCGTAAGTGCTCGTGTAACTGCTTCTTGAATCTGGCCCCTGGAAGTGGGGTTAAACGCAGGGAATATGATGACAACCTACAGATATTCAGAGTGTTACGGTCACTATGGACCAGTAACCGGGTTCTTGATGGATGAACATTGTTTGTAGTATCCGACCCCAAGTCGGTAGTACGCTTTCAAGATTTGGCTATATAGTGCGATGGATAAATAAGAGGGGGATGAACAAAACACCATTCCCCTTCACCAATATATTTACACTTATACCTTTAAAATATATTAAATAGATTATTACTATACTTATTTACAGTAGTGTCGCTTTCACACAGGACACTAAAAGCGCACACATGCAGTGCTCGTGAGCCCCAGTGTTTCCACTGCCCAGTACCTCGTCCACTCGTGCTGGGAAACGGCGGCGAGTTCACCTTTTACGTGGGCCAGCCCACCCACACACTATTACGCGGTGCCTATACCCCATTCTATATATATACTCTATATATCACTCTCGAACCACTCGCTGGCAGAGGACCTCAGCCACACACTGATCGGGGTCACAAAACAACCAATACAAGGGGTAGCGAACCTCTGGCAGAAGCCTCTAGTGACCGGCTAGCAGCACTTCACAACAAGCACCTCACTGTCGTCTGTTTCTCTCCTAAGCCAATCCCGGGGTACGCCGATCTCTTCCAACACTACATAATCAGCAGCTAACAAAGAGCTTTCTGGGAGTTGTACCTGTGCTGCTTCAGATCGGCAGCGGCTTATTTATTCGTCTTCCAGGACCAAGTTGAGAGAACGTGGACTGCCCAAGGTAAACAGCCTTCCTCAGTACGACTGCCACCACACATCACCTCTATGGACATGAAACGTCATCAGTTAACAGGACGGTACACTGGGGAAACCAGGAGGTAACACTTACTGGGGAGTTGACATTATGCTCCGTAGTATAATCTTGGTGGCGCTGATCTTGATACGCCCACCACTATCCACAACGGTCATCCACAACGACCTCCGTCTGACCAAGGCAGGAAACCAGGGCCATTTGCCGCTGTCACGCCACCACCAATAGATGGCGTTGTCTACGTAGCGTCCACTATCAGGGGAGTTTGAGTGCAGACTCATAGATGGCGCTGGAATTGGCACTCCACACTCCGACGATGGTAACGATACTGTAACACAGAGGAACAGATAAGGTGGGAAAAGCTCTTGAATTGTAAAGGAAGTAGAACAGTGCGACATGGAAGCTGGAGATGCAAATGAACCCCTTCGGATATGAACACGAGGGCATGAAAGGGGAGATGAGGGCGAGAGAGAGAGGGAGAGAGAGAGAGACGAATAGACTTAGGAACAAACAGACAATCGGATGTAACCTACAAGCAATATTTGAATAAAGATTTTACGTAAATAAGCAAAACATGTCTCACAATAAAGTATTTAACATGGGCTTGGTAGACTAAGATTATTATATTTGGTGAAGTCAAACGGTGACTCCAGGTATGTGTTGGGTTGTCAAGAGTTGTGGTCTGAGGCGGCTCTTCTCACGCTCCCTTCAACGCTCCCACACTCCTCCTCGCCTGAGTACTTTGTCTCACCCTCAGTCAAGTCGCTACTCTGATGGCATGTGCGCAGGCAACACTTCAGTGACTGGATGTGCGCAGGCAACACTTCAGTGACTGGATGTGCGCAGGCAACACTTCAGTGACTGGATGTCCGCAGGCAACACTTCAGTGACTGGATGTCCGCAGGCAACACTTCAGTGACGGATGTCCGCAGGCAACACTTCAGTGACTGGATGTCCGCAGGCAACACTTCAGTGACTGGATGTGCGCAGGCAACACTTCAGTGACTGGATGTCCGCAGGCAACACTTCAGTGACTGGATGTCCGCAGGCAACACTTCAGTGACTGGATGTCCGCAGGCAACACTTCAGTGACTGGATGTCCGCAGGCAACACTTCAGTGACTGGATGTCCGCAGGCAACACTTCAGTGACTGGATGTCCGCAAGCAACACTTCAGTGACTGGATGGGCCAAGAGGTCTTCGGTAGGACCGGGCCGCGGGGACGCTAAGCCCCGAAATCATCTCTAGATACCCTCAAGATAGGTCTCTTACCTGTCGCAATGTTAGTGCTCGGTCGTATTGAGCGGCAGGTAGCCACGAGACAATACGCACTCAGGCCCTTGGGGGAACCTTTTTTATGGGAAGCCAAGAGGTTGTTGTTTGTTTAAGATTCGCTACGTGGAACAAAACGTTTCAAGTAGCACGGGCTATGGTGAGCCCGTAGACTTGAAACCTAGGGGCATGACTCATCAACTACTCACACTTACGGAAACTCTACATCTTNTACAAGGTTCTCTGTTCTTCCCATCTCTCTTGCCATGATTGAAGTCCCCCAATATTATATATATATATATATACTATATATATATATATATATTAATATATATATATATATATATATATATATATATATATAATGTGAAGCTGTTCATATCATGTGAAGCTGTTCTTGCTAAGATGTGAGTGTATGTGAGATAAAGGTAATTGCTTCCGATAGCAGGACATCGAGGCATGCAGGCAGGGAAGCAAAGAGCCAGGCAGGCAGGCAGCATGCAGGGAGGGAGGCAGCATGCATGCAGGCAGGGCAGGCAGGCAGGCAGGCAGGCAGGCAGGCACGGCAGGCAGGCAGGCAGGCAGGCAGGCAGGCAGGCACGAAGGCAGGCAGGCAGGCAGGCAGGCAGGCAGGAAGGTAGGCAGGCAGGCAGCAGGCAGGAAGGCAGGTAGGCAGGCAGGCAGCACGCAGGGAGGCAGACAGGCAGCAGGCGGGCAGGCAGGCAGCAGGCAGGAAGGCAGGCAGGCAGCAGGCAGGCAGGCAGGCAGGCAGCAGGCAGGAAGGCAGGCAGGCAGCAGCAGGCAGGCAGGCAGGCAGGCAGCAGGCAGGCAGGCAGGCAGGCAGCAGGCAGGCAGGCAGGCAGGCAGGCAGGCAGCAGGCAGGCAGGCAGGCAGGTAGGCAGGAAGGCAGGCAGGTAGGCAGAAAGGCAGGCAGGCAGCAGGCAGCAGGCAGCAGGCAGGCAGGCAGGTAGGCAGGAAGGCAGGCAGGCAGGCAGCAGGCAGGAAGGTAGGCAGGCAGGCAGGCAGCACGCAGGGAGGCAGACGAGCAAGCAGGCAAGGCGACGGAAGCAGTTATAAGTCGGCGTCAGATTTACCGGAAGTAATGGCGGCCATTAGACCCGCCTGGGATAAACAGCGCTGAGGTCCACTTTGCCCGCCGAAGTCATTTCCTCCGAGGGGGTGTTTTGTCTGGGTTGTGTGGTGGTGGCAGCACTCAAGGCACAGCCCAGGGCAACGACCACCAGTGGGCGTCTTGGAACAGGAAGATCATCGTTGTCTTTTACTAGTCTTCTTTTCACTTCCGTTTTTGGGAGCATTTATACCGAATGACAACAGTCAATTAGCAAGAAGTGGATGGGCGGGAGGTGCCATCAGGCTCGATAGTAGCGGCATTCCATTTCGGAGCGTTGATTGTGATTATGTCTCTCCACTCAACCAATCACAGCTTCCCAAGATCGACAACCCCCACCGCTATTCTCAGCTCGTTGGGAGTGTTTACTGAAGCCTTGCAGTCAGTCTCAGCGGGCTGGTAGTGTTTCCTGACGCATCCAATCATGCCAAGAATATGATCCCTAACAGACACTTCAGCCAGTCACATCTCACCCGTACACCCGTGTTTTGTGTTCGGACGGTGATTGGCTGTGGGAGTGTATGGAGCTGTGGGAGTGTAGGGAACTGTGGGAGTGAGCGGCTGACTGTGATTGGCTGTGAGAGTGAATGGCGGACTATTGGAATGTGTGGCGGGCTGTGATTGGCCTAGGTAGAGTGCGGCGGGCTGTGACTGGCTGTGGGAGTGTCTTACGTACCGCCACTCTCCGCTCTCACACACCTCTTGTTAAGTCGTTTTCCCCGGGGAGGGAAATTTATGTATGCTCCTGGGAACGTTGTGCGAAGAGACGGAGGAGAACGAACAGGAAGAACGAAAAGGGGAAAAAGAGAGAGAAAACAAAGGGGAAAGTAAGGGGGGTGTAAACAAGGAAGAGGAGGAAAATGATGTGGAAACTGAGGACGATATGATAAGCGATATGCAAACAAGGAGACAAATAATAGCAGTAATGCTTGAGTGTGTCATGTCCCGGACGTGCGAGGTCCGGCTCCTGACACACTCAAGTCCTTGTCGTGACACATGTATATGAACACATAGTGTCCATATTCATGTGTCATGTATAGTGGGTAGACACCATGGTACTGTGTCATGTACAGTGGATAGACACCATGGTACTGTGTCATGTACTGTGTATAGACACTATGGTACTGTGTCATGTACAATTTTTTTCTAATTTTTATTTCATGTACAATAGTGTATAAATATTAATCCTTGTCAATCTCCTTGGGGCATTTTAAAGAATTTATTGTATAAAATATTTTTATGGAGTGCGTTCCTGGTCTGCGTGAAACAAAATCAGTTTACCGGATGACCTGGACAAACTGGAGGAATGGCTGCTAAAGTTCAACTCGGGAAAGTGTAAGGTAATGAAATTAGGCGAAGGGAGCAGGAGGCTGAACACAAGGTACCATCTGGGAGGTGAAATCCTGCAAGAGTCAAATAGAGAGAAAGATCTGGGGGTTGATATCACACCGAACCTGTCCCCAGAAGCCCACATCAAAAGAATATCATCAGCGGTATATGCTAGACTGGCCAACATAAGAACTGCCTTTAGAAACTTGTGTAAGGAATCTTTCAGGACCCTGTATACCACTTATGTAAGGCCAATCCTGGAGTATGCAGCTCCAGCCTGGAGTCCATACCTAGTTAAACACAAGACAAAGTTAGAGAAGATTCAGCGGTATGCCACCAGGCTCGTCCCGGAACTGAGAGGATTGAGCTACGAGGAAAGGCTAAAGGAGCTGAACCTCACATCCCTGGAAAACAGAAGAGTAAGGGGAGACATGATAACCACCTACACAATTCTCAGGGGAATTGACAGGGTGGACAAAGACAAACTCTCCGGCACGAGTGGAACACGCACAAGGGGACACAGGTGGAAACTTAGTACCCAGATGAGCCACAGAGACGTTAGAAAGAATTTTTTCAGTGTCAGAGTAGTTAATAAATGGAATGCATTATAGGCAGTGATGTGGTGGAGGCTGACTCCATACACAGTTTCAAATGTAGATATGATAGAGCCCAGTAGGCTCAGGAACCTGTACACCAGATGATTGACTGTTTAGAGGCGGGAAAGAGCCATAGCTCAACCCCGCAAGCACAATTAGGTGAGTACACACACACACACACACACACAATCACATCAATCACCTGTTGATTGACTGTTTAGAGGCGGGACTAAAGAGCCATAGCTCAACCCTCGCAAGCACAACTAGGCGAGTACAACTAAGTGAGTACAACTAAGCGAGTACAACTAGGCGAGTACAACTAGGTGAGTACACACACACACACGATGGTGAAACCGGCGGTGCCCGGGAAGATCCGGTACACAGGTCAACCAGGCATCATTCAACCAAAAACAAAAACAAAAAGTTATGAGAAATAACGATAATGAATGGAAACACACACGGCATCCCATCGTATGTCAACGCATCCCTGTCTCTGTCTCTCTCTTTGAGTCTCTTTTTTTGTCTCAGCGCCTGTCTTTGTCCCTGTATTTCTCTGCCTGTGTGTGTCTGTCACCGTCTCTGATTCTCTCCGACTCTCTACCCCTCTCTGTGCCTCTGCGTCTCAGTCTTTGTCTCTCTTGTCATTCGAGCAAGAATGCTACAGCAAGATTCGATTTAGGAGTACTCGTCTTACTGATGACAACTCCGTCCCGACCGTTTTGGGCACATACCCATCAGCAGTTGCTATGAAAAATTGGGTGATGCTAGCCTCGTGCGTCCGGCCCAAACCTCGGACAGATGGACAGGAAGATAGAATGTATATTTTATATGTATATATTATATATACGTATGTATATATAAGATGTGCATTTTTGGGTCAATATCTAAAGAATGCTCATATACAAAATATAAAAATTCCACGTAGAACTGTTATAGTAATGCCGTATAATTTATTCAAATTAAACCTCGCAGCATATAGTGGCAGCTTTAGGAGTTAATTATATATATTTTATTTGGTATATTTTAGTTTTCACGAACGTCAGGATTGGTGTGGGGAGAGAGGCAGGAACTGTGCACACACATCCCTCAGACTACTGCTGTAACCTGTACAGCACATCCCTCAGACTACTGCTGTAACCTGTACAGCACATCCCTCAGACTACTGCTGTAACATGTACAGCACATCCCTCAGACTACTGCTGTAACATGTACAGCACATCCCTCAGACTACTGCTGTAACCTGTACAGCACATCCCTCAGACTACTGCTGTAACCTGTACAGCACATCCTTCAGACTACTGCTGTAACCTGTACAGCACATCCCTCAGACTACTGCTGTAACCTGTACAGCACATCCCTCAGACTACTGCTGTAACCTGTACAGCACATCCCTCAGACTACTGCTGTAACCTGTACAGCACATCCCTCAGACTACTGCTGTAACCTGTACAGCACATCCCTCAGACTACTGCTGTAACCTGTACAGCACATCCCTCAGACTACTGCTGTAACCTGTACAGCACATCCTTCAGACTACTGCTGTAACCTGTACAGCACATCCTTCAGACTACTGCTGTAACCTGTACAGCACATCCCTCAGACTACTGCTGTAACCTGTACAGCACATCCTTCAGACTACTGCTGTAACCTGTACAGCACATCCTTCAGACTACTGCTGTAACCTGTACAGCACATCCTTCAGACTACTGCTGTAACCTGTACAGCACATCCCTCAGACTACTGCTGTAACATGTACAGCACATCCCTCAGACTACTGCTGTAACATGTACAGCACATCCCTCAGACTACTGCTGTAACCTGTACAGCACATCCCTCAGACTACTGCTGTAACCTGTACAGCACATCCTTCAGACTACTGCTGTAACCTGTACAGCACATCCTTCAGACTACTGCTGTAACCTGTACAGCACATCCTTCAGACTACTGCTGTAACCTGTACAGCACATCTCCACCAAAGCTAGTTTCAAGTGGCAGTTTACCACACGGCTTCTCATGCTTGAAGTACATGGTGAACTATATCTTGTGACTCGAGTCTTGCAGGACTCTCCTGAGTCTTGTGGGCCCTTGATAAGAAGGGTCCACCTATTAAACTCTTCCCGCGGAAGAGTTTAATAGGTGGGTTAAGTTCCATCGTTAGTCGTAGCGCGGTGGTTCCCCTCTTCCCCATAACCGTTAGAATGAGGTCTTTGTCGGCAACCACAGCACCTGTCTCGTGTACCAACTCGTCTCTCGACTAATACGTCCAGTTTACGACATTATCGTAACCAGCGTTACATATGCAGCCTATTAATTAAAAAAGGTAACGGATTGTAAATATCTTGCGTTTTCTACGCTTCGGACTCGATAGGTTGCTTGGGGGACGCACGTTTCTGGTTAGCTTAGGAGGTTGGGTTTTAGACGGAGAGCAACGGGCTGGGTGTATAGTGTACTCACGACCACTGTGCACTACAGTATTAACACACCATTAAGTATGCTTCAGTCATGGACATCATCGATAACTGAAGCAAACTCTACATGCATTTACACTGACGAGTATAACTTAGTGTATTTACACTGAGAAGTGAGGTATAACTATACACAAGTCCTGTATAAATATATAAAATATATATATATATATATATTATATATATATATATATATATTATATATATATATATATATATTATATATATATATATATATATATATATATATATATATATATATATATATATATATATATATATATATATATAATATTATATATAACCCTTTGTGAATGATTCTACTGTGTAGACCGTACTGTGTGTGTAAGGCTACACCAGGTACACTAGTGTACTCTCGCTCTTATAGCGCAATGTGTATGATGCGGATGGCAGGATTAGTCTATTCTGAGACAGAGTAATGATTCACAAGGAAGTAACATGTGACCTTATTGCACATTCCATCACACTTAGCAGCGCATGCGTAGACACACACACACACACACACACACACACACACACACACACACACACACACACACACACACACACACACACACACACCCACACACACACACACACACACACACACTAGCCCATGAGACGTGGAGGACTACTTCACTAAGAAACTATTACAATGTCATAAAGTGTTTCGCCCATCGGCATTCTTGACGCCACGAGCACGTACGTCTTCTGGCACGAGCGTCACACATGCGTCATGCACGTCGAGGGTTACTAGACGTAATACATGAATAGTGTTGTTTTATTGTTAGAACATGTTCTGCTCCGTTAGAGTAAATATGTCGATGCTGGTGGTCTTATGAGTTAATAATGTAACAAGACTCTCTGTCTCTCTCTCTCTCCAGTAAGAGAAACTAAGGCCAGATGATCACCAGCCGAAAGGTGTAGGGCCTACGGTGTGAACATGAGACTATAGTCCCACATGCAACAGTACACCGTCCCAATACCTGGCCGCCCACGCCGCATGTTAAACCTCCCTGACAACTATGTTACAAACGGACCCAGGAACTGTGGCAGCGAGCGACGTATTGATTAGCACGTGTCCACACCTTGTATTGGTCCACCTCGGTCAAGTCTGCGTCCTCAACAACACCACCTTGGGAGAGCGAGCCGGGGTCCCACTACCACACCTGGTTACACTTTAACATACAGGGAGCCTGTATGCAGGCGAGGAGTCACAATAACGTGGCTAAAGTATGTTGACCAGACCACACACTAGAAGGTGAAGGGACGACGATGTTTCGGTCCGTCCTGGACCAATATCAAGTCAATTGTGATGAGACGAAGGAGGCAATAGCAATAAATAAGCAAGAGAGAGAGAGGCGAGGAGATGGAAATGTTAGAGGAAGATTCTTGTACGGTTGAGTGCTGGTGTCCAGGTCAACATGGCGGAGGCATTGACTATTTAATGGCACTAATTACTTAATGGTCGTAGTTAATGATCGAGAGTAGCCAGTTAACGGTAACTGGTAGCCATAGAAAGGTATGTTGGCGAACTCAAGCTTCATTTTCTAGAGGTTTATTTTTGTAATGAACAGTTTAATTGTGTAAATGTTTCATTAATGAGCGGAAGGTTTCTAGGAGAATGAAAGGTTGTCACTTTTACAGCATAATGTTGCAGTGAGGCAATGTCTGTTGCACTGGCTGACTCTTAGAGGTTTCTACATATGATGTGTAATACTGATGCAGCACACAAGAGTACGGAGGTGCGAGTTTGGCCGTATTCCATTGCCTCAGTATTTTCGCATCCAACATAATATTATTCTATACTAATATTATCTATATTATACTAATATTATCTATACTGTACCTCTGTACTAATATTATTCTATACCATACATATTCTTACTAATCTCTCTCATCTCATTTTTTCTTGCAATGTATCTGTTATAATTTGATTAATTCTGCTAGAATTTACCTACTTAAAATTATCAGTTAGATTAAGGACCTGCCCGAAACGCTGCGCGTACTAGTGGCTTTACAAGATTGTAAATACTATGCTATGTATTCTCACAAACCCAATGGACCTTCTTGTATATAAATATATAAATAAATAAATAAATAATATGGCGTAGAGCAGTAGGCACCGGCCACAAATGTTTACTGGCGCCCTTATCGTATTCTTCAAGAATGTTGGCGTCGTTGTATTCAGCTGGCCGCGGCTTTTCCAAGTTTTGAGAACGTCTCTCGAGAACGTTTTCAAAGTCCCTGCTAACGTTTTCTGGAGACCTCTGCTTGATGCCAGAACGTCTCACCAACCATCACTTTCCCGTGGCTTTGTTTTTTTGCTTTCTCTCGGCCGGAAGAGGTCAGAGCTCGTCTCTTGCTGGAAGCTGAATGCCTTCAACCTGAAAAGCTTGCTTCGTTGGTGAATATCTGTGCACTCTCAAGCTGCCCACAGCTTCCAGGGTCTCTCCAGATGAGCTGCGGACATCTGTGTGTGTGCATCAGACACCTGTCTCTGTGGCCTTTGTTGCTGTGCTTGGAAGCAGGTGTCGTCCATACACTTCCTCGCCTGAACCTTGACATCACTCGTGTGGTGTGTACGGTCCGCCTCGCCCTGCCTCCTGTCTGCCTCGCCCTGCCCCCTGTCTGCCTCGCCCTGCCCCCTGTCTGCCTCGCCCTGCCCCCTGTCTGCCTCGCCCTGCCCCCCTGTCTGCCTCGCCCTGCCCCCTGTCTGCCTCGCCCTGCCCCCCTGTCTGCCTCGCCCTGCCCCATTAACAAGAGCGTCAGTGTTGACAGTAGAGCTGTGACCGCTCTTCCCTGCACCATATGTTAAGCGCTGTTTGATCCTTATACCCTACTCCTAATACCTAATAAGCGAGTCATTATTATTAGTGAAAGTTTCGTCATGAGTTAAATCTTTTTCGTGAATTAAAGATTTATTAGTGCACGAAATACCTATTTGTTTGCCAAAGGTATTTATCGGTGAGTCTATTTGTCTGCAAGACGTTTGTTTGTAAGTGAAGGGTTTAAGAGTGAGTGAAAATAATAAAGCCGAGTGAAAGTTATATTGGGCTGTGAAGGATTTTGTAGTGAGTGAAGGTTCTACTGCTACTGAAGAGGGGAAGGGACTATCAGGAGAAAGTGCCAAGCCGTTACGGTTATATATATATATATAACTGGGAAAGGGTCAGGATAAGGATTTGGGATGGGACGGGGGAAAGGAATGGTGTCCGACAACTACTACAGTAACCTTAACAGCAACAGCAGCAAAAATATCAAGAAGAACAGCAGCAGCAGCTGCGGGAGAACAAGAGCAACAGCAGCAGCAGCAGCAACAGCAGCAGCAGCAACAGCAACAGCAGCAGCAGCAACAGCAGCAGCAGTAGGCCATATCTTGCACATGCGACATTGCAGGAGTGTGAATCAGTGTGCAGCCGCCTGCAGCCGCCTGCGACCAGTGTTCTCCCGAGAAGAAAGCAATTTTACGCTTGTGACTCTCGCGTCATTCTTAACACTCGGTGTTCCTTTCCCGTTCCTGAACACCCGTTCACAACGGGTGACTGTAACACAACCGTTCACAACGGGCGGCTGTAACACAACCGTTCACAACGGGCGGCTGTAACACAACCGTTCACAACGGGCGGCTGTAACACAACCGTTCACAACGGGCGGCTGTAACACAACCGTTCACAACGGGCGGCTGTAACACAACCGTTCACAACGGGCGGCTGTAACACAACCGTTCACAACGGGTGACTGTAACACAACCGTTCACAACGGGCGGCTGTAACACAACCGTTCACAACGGGCGGCTGTAACACAACCGTTCACAACGGGCGGCTGTAACACAACCGTTCACAACGGGCGGCTGTAACACAACCGTTCACAACGGGAGACTGTAACACAACCGTTCACAACGGGCGGCTGTAACACAACCGTTCACAACGGGCGGCTGTAACACAACCGTTCACAACGGGCGGCTGTAACACAACCGTTGTCAACGGGCGGCTGTAACACAACCGTTGTCAACGGGAGACTGTAACACAACCGTTGTCAACGGGAGACTGTAACACAACCGTTGTCAACGGGAGACTGTAAACAACCGTTGTCAACGGGAGACTGTAACACAACCGTTGTCAACGGGAGACTGTAACACAACCGTTGTCAACGGGAGACTGTAACACAACCGTTGTCAACGGGAGACTGTAACACAACCGTTGTCAACGGGAGACTGTAACACAACCGTTGTCAACGGGAGACTGTAACACAACCGTTGTCAACGGGAGACTGTAACACAACCGTTGTCAATGGGAGACTGTAACACAACCGTTGTCAATGGGAGACTGTAACACAACCGTTGTCAACGGGAGACTGTAACACAACCGTTGTCAACGGGAGTCTGTAACACAACCGTTGTCAACGGGAGACTGTAACACAACCGTTGTCAACGGGAGACTAACACAACCGTTGTCAACGGGAGACTGTAACAACCGTTGTCAACGGGAGACTGTAACACAACCGTTGTCAACGGGAGACTGTAACACAACCGTTGTCAACGGGAGACTGTAACACAACCGTTGTCAACGGGAGACTGTAACAACCGTTCACAACGGGAGACTGTAACACAACCGTTCACAACGGGCGACTGTAACACAACCGTTCACAACGGGAGACTGTAACAACCGTTCACAACGGGAGATTGTAACACAACCGTTCACAACGGGAGACTGTAACACAACCGTTCACAACGGGCGACTGTAACACAACCGTTCACAACGGGAGACTGTAACACAACCGTTCACAACGGGAGACTGTAACACAACCGTTCACAACGGGAGACTGTAACACAACCGTTCACAACGGGAGATTGTAACACTACCGTTCACAACGGGAGACTGTAACACAACCGTTCACAACGGGAGACTGTAACACAACCGTTCACAACGGGAGACTGTAACACAACCGTTCACAACGGGCGACTGTAACACTACCGTTCACAACGGGCGACTGTAACACAACCGTTGTCAACGGGAGACTAACACAACCGTTGTCAACGGGAGACTGTAACACAACCGTTGTCAACGGGAGACTAACACAACCGTTGTCAACGGGAGACTGTAACACAACCGTTGTCAACGGGAGACTAACACAACCGTTGTCAACGGGAGACTGTAACACTACCGTTCACAACGGGAGACTGTAACACAACCGTTCACAACGGGAGACTGTAACACAACCGTTCACAACGGGCGACTGTAACACAACCGTTCACAACGGGAGACTGTAACACAATCGTTCTGATTCAGATAAATCCGTCGATAATCCTTTGAATTCATCGATAATTTGATGACTCCGTTGACCTAGCCTAACCCCTTACGTGCGTTGGGGTCACGTGACCTGACCCTTTACGTGCAGAGAGGTCTGGTGTGGCTCCGTGCTGACCTGGGAGGGGGGGGGGGAAGGGTCAATATGGCCCCCGTGCGCTTGACCTACTCAACATATTGACCTGTGTGGGAGTACACATCGGCATGACCCCTCACGTCTGTCAGACATCAACCCAAGAGGTTCACATCATGGCCGGCTTGACTACGGGCTCACATCAGGTTATCTTGAGGTTATCGTGGGGTTATCGTGGGGTTAGCTTGAGGTTATCTTGGGGTTATCTTGAAGTTATCTTGGGGTTATCATGGGGTTATCTTGAGGTTATCATGGGGTTATCTTGAGGTTATCGTGGGGTTATCTTGAGGTTATCGTGGGGTTATCTTGAGGTTATCTTGAGGTTATCTTGGGGTTATCTTGGGGTTATCTTGAGGTTCTCTTGAGGTGATTTCGGGGCTTAGCGTCTTCGCGGCCCGGTCATCGACCAGGGCCTCCTTTTTGTTATACATCCCCCCCCCCCAGGAAGCAACCTGTAGCAGCTGTCTAACTCCCAGGTACCTATTTACTGCTAGGTGAACAAGGGCATCAGGGTGAAAGAAACTCTGCCCAATTGTTTCCGCCTCCACCGGGGATTGAACCCCGGAACCTCAGCATTACGAATCCTGAGCGCTGTCCACTCAGCTATCAGAGGTCAGGATATATTTACCTCGCCATTTACCGTAACCACTGACGAAACCTGTACATCTTTTCCTAATTATGCCGGCATTGTTTACATTTATTAAACAGTTTACAAGCTTCACATCCCAATTGTGTTATTGTTATAAATAACCTCATAGTTCATCGAGATTCATAACCTGTTTTAATAAACGTTAACAAAGCCGCAATAAGTGCGGAAAGATGTACAGGTTTCGTAAACGGTTGCTTGGTGACCTCTGGCTCTGGTGTCTACGACGCTGACCTGACATAACCCCGTTGACTGTGAAGGTTGTCTGACTTGACCTTTCCGTGTGTGGAGTTAATTGTTGTTTGACGTATTGGTTCGATCTTCCCACTGATGTTGACCTGACCTCTTATCTCTCTCTCTCTCTCTCTCTCTCTCTCTCTCTCTCTCTCTCTCTCCTCCACCCTTTCTTCCCACACCAACTAGAAAAAGGCTCAAAAGTCTGCAATGAGACCCCTATCAGAATTGCGAAGGATGAGGTACGAAGAGAGACCGAAGGAACTAAGCCTGACGACGCTTGTAAGGAGGAGAGAGAGAGACGAGACCTGATAAGAGACGCATAAAAGCTTATGAGAACCGACACAGTGGAAAAAAAAAAGAGTAAATGTTTACAGTGAATACTAACAGAGCAAGAGTGCAGGGATGGAAGCTTGAGATTCGAGTGTGTCATAGAGATGTTACAAAGATTTCTTTAAGAGTAAGAGTTGTGGGAAGATGGAATGAGCTAAACCATCAGGTTGTAGAAGCAAATTACATTAATAATTTTTAAAAGTGTGTACGATTTGGAAATATGTCAGGAATCATTGCCTTAGACAACCGGCAGCTAGAAGAGCCGGGTCCAAGAGCTAGTGTTCAATGCTGCAGACACGAATAGGTGAAGACAATTAGGTAAGCGCGCACTCTCACACACACACACACACACACACACACACACACACACACACACACACACACACACACACACACACACACAACACACACCCACGCACGCACACACCTCTGCGTAACTATGGCAACGGGGGCAACAAAGAGCCATACCATGGAGGTGTTATGGATTACCGGTACCCCCCTCACCCCTCCAGGTGCCACCAGAGGTACCGGGAGTGCCAGGACCGGAGCGGGAGTGCCAGGACCGGGGCGGGAGTGCCAGGACCGGGGCGGGAGTGCCAGGACCGGGGCGGGAGTGCCAGGGACCGGGGCGGGAGTGCCAGGACCGGGGCGGGAGTGCCAGGACCGGGGCGGGAGTGCCAGGGACCGGGGCGGGAGTGCCAGGACCGGGGCGGGAGTGCCAGGACCGGGGCGGGAGTGCCAGGACCGGGGCGGGAGTGCCAGGACCGGGGCGGGAGTGCCAGGACCGGGGCGGGAGTGCCAGGACCGGGGCGGGAGTGCCGGTACACGCAAGACAGCGTCCTCCTCGGAATTCGTCTAGTATCAATTTCTATCGCATTATAACAGGGTCTATACNACAAACATTAACACAGACAGAATACAGAGACGTATGGACACATGTGTCTATATACTCATGGATACATACATACACGCATGGATACTTCCACTACACTCAACCATGGTATGATTGAGTGTAGTGTAGTGCGAGTAGGTGTAGCGGGGTGTGTTGTAGTGCCAGCAGGTGTAGCGGGGTGTGTTGTAGTGCCAGCAGGTGTAGCGGGGTGTGTTGTAGTGCCAGCAGGTGTAGCGGGGTGTAGTGTAGTGCTAGTGCCAGCAGGTGTAGCGGGGTGTGTTGTAGTGCCAGCAGGTGTAGCGGGGGTGTTGTAGTGCCAGCAGGTGTAGTGGGGTGTAGTGTAGTGCCAGCAGGTGTAGCGGGGTGTAGTGTAGTGCTAGTGCCAGCAGGTGTAGTGTAGTGCCAGGTGTAGCGTAGTGCCAGCAGGTGTAGCGGGGTGTGTTGTAGTGCCAGCAGGTGTAGCGGGGTGCCAGCAGGTGTAGTGTAGTGCCAGCAGGTGTAGTGGGGTGTAGTGTCAGCAGGTGTAGCGGGGTGCCAGCAGGTGTAGTGTAGTGCCAGCAGGTGTAGCGTAGTGCCAGCAGGTGTAGCGTAGTGCCAGCAGGTGTAGTGTAGTGCCAGCAGGTGTAGCGTAGTGCCAGCAGGTGTAGTGTAGTGCCAGCAGGTGTAGCGTAGTGCCAGCAGGTGTAGCGTAGTGCCAGCAGGTGTAGCGTAGTGCCAGCAGGTGTAGCGTAGTGCCAGCAGGTGTAGCGTAGTGCCAGCAGGTGTAGTGTAGTGCCAGCAGGTGTAGCGTAGTGCCAGCAGGTGTAGTGTAGTGCCAGCAGGTGTAGCGTGGTGCCAGCAGGTGTAGCGTGGTGCCAGCAGGTGTAGCGTAGTGCCAGCAGGTGTAGCGTAGTGCCAGCAGGTGTAGCGTGGTGCCAGCAGGTGTAGCGTAGTGCCAGCAGGTGTAGCGTAGTGCCAGCAGGTGTAGCGTAGTGCCAGCAGGTGTAGCGTGGTGCCAGCAGGTGTAGCGTAGTGCCAGCAGGTGTAGCGGGGTGTGTTGTAGTGCCAGCAGGTGTAGCGTGGTGCCAGCAGGTGTAGCGTAGTGCCAGCAGGTGTAGCGTAGTGCCAGCAGGTGTAGCGTAGTGCCAGCAGGTGTAGCGGGGTGCCAGCAGGTGTAGCGTGGTGCCAGCAGGTGTAGCGGGGTGTGTTGTAGTGCCAGCAGGTGTAGCGTGGTGCCAGCAGGTGTAGCGTAGTGCCAGCAGGTGTAGCGGGGTGTAGAGTGTCGTACGGAAGTTATGTTCATAAGAGGAAATCCACATCCCCAGATTTCCCCAGTGTTACGGTCCGCTGGCGCTGGGGGGCGGGCGGGGGGGGGCGCACCGGAAGTGGCCAGGTGGAGGAGGAGGTGAAGGAGTAGTAGAAGGAGGAGGGGGGGAGGAGGAGGGAGGGGGGGGGGGAAGACGTGCGTGGGAGAAAATGTCGTGGGAAAGGACCCTTGAGATTTTGGACAGCAACTAAGGAGTACTTAAGGAAAGGGAGGAGGGAGGGGGAAGGTGGAGAGGGAAGGTTGGAGAAGAAGGGAAAGTGGGGTGGAGGGGAGGTGGGGTGGAGAGGGGGGAGGGGAAGGAAGAAAGTCGGGAGGGAGGGAGGGAGAAAGGAGGGAAGGTGGGAGGGGAAGGAGAAGTAGGGGTGAGGGAGGTGTTGCCATGAGATCTTTGATTAGGGAAGGACACATCCATGAAGAGTAGGTCAATATTTGTGGAGGGCTGGTGGTCGGACCCCCTTGTTGATGGTGGGGGTGATGGTGGGGGGAGGGGGTGATGGTGGAGGTAAGGGGGTGATGGTGGAGGGAGGGAGGTGATGGTGGGGGGAGGGGGTGATGGTGGGGGAGGGGGGGGATTGGTGGGGATTAACACATAACAAAGTTTACTTTCTGCATCAGTTTACAGGTAATAAATATGAGTGAGAGTAGTGGACCCGCGGGCACCTCCAGCAGCCGTGGTGGAGGCGAGTGTCGTCCCATTACTTGCGTCTCCTCAGGCCATCTTGGGCGCCGCCCCCCCCCCCCCTTGGCTCTCCCTTTGTCTCAACGTGATCATACAGTCTCTTGCTCTCCTTGGTCTCCTTCTATGGCTACACGGCACCTTTGGTTGATCCTTTCCTTATGGTGCTATGTCGCTTTTAAACTACTTCTCAGCTTCCTTCCTGACTCAAGTGTATATATGTTCTCTGTTGCAACTTCTCTATACATTCTCCATTATTTTTGGGGTTTCCTTCTCTTCTCTGTATCAGTTGTTGATCCAGTGGTTTACACTAATTTTTCTCGAACTGCTTTTTGAGTGGGATGAGCGGCTCAGTATCATCTGCACAATCTCAGGCTATAAATACCCCTCATCTAATTGTTTGTCTAAACTTCTAATTCTCTATTCCAATGTGGTTCTTGCAGGTAGACCCATCACCCTGCTGTAGTTGTCACGTCTCTCAGGTAGACCCATCACCCTGCTGTAGTTGTCACGTCTCTCAGGTAGACCCATCACCCTGCTGTAGTTGTCACGTCTCTCAGGTAGACCCATCCCGCCAAACACACACCGAAACTACGACGTTGGTACAACGTTCGAAGGAGTTTTAACACCTCCTAACTAGTTATAACAACCAATATAGCAAGTTGTAACAACGTTCTAATACGTCATAAACACGTTAAGCCAAGATGTAACAACTTTATTACAAGTTGTAACAAGCGGAAAATAGAGACAGTTTCGGTTTGTGTTTCCAGGGATCACCCTGCTGTAGTTGTCACGTCTCTCGTCATCCTCACTGTACTTACCTAAGAGTGTCTACGGAGGAGTGAGGTCTAGCTATTTACGCCCCGCCTGCTGGCCTTGTACCTGTTGCCTTGTAATTTAACTATTCTGATTTCCAATTTATTTGTCGAATCGGAGCTTAAAGCTGTGGATGGAAGTTGGTTCAAGAACTTCTTCATTTAAAGCATTCCACGTGTTAACTACACGTACAGGACACGAGTACTTCCTTATGTCCCTTCGGCTCATTTGCGTCTCCAGCCTCCACCTGTGGCCTCTTCTCCTGCTTTCTCTCACTCTGGAAAAGGCTCACCATAACTGCCTTGTCTATGCTCCTCAGTATGTTGTATGTTGTGATCATATCCCTCTGTTCCTTCTGTCATCTAGAGTTGTGAGATTAACTTCCATTGGTCTGACTTCGTAGCTTAACCCTGGGACCGATCTTGCTGCACACCTTTGTACTTTTTCAGTTTTGGCTTTATGCTTGACAAAGTGGGGACACCTCGCCGGTGATGTATACTCCAGTATTGGTCTGGCAAATGTTGTGTAGACTGCCTTGTGTTGTTTGTTCTGCTGTATTCTCTGTTGCCTGGCTTGCTGGTTCTTGTGTCCCATCACCTGGTGTCCCAGCATGATGGTTGATTGTGGAGTTTGTGGATGGATTGTTGAAGGGTTTTATATTCTGTGTTGGTGGTGGGTGTTATATGGTAGTTGTGGTTGATGGTGTAGGGGGGGGGTGGAGGTTAGGGATGGTGGTGGTTGTCGTCGTCTCAATTTAGTTTCATACTCTTCAGTAATTATCCTTGTTCCTTCTCCAATTCTCATTACCTTGCATTTATATTGGTTCAAGTCTAGTAGCCATTTTCCGACCATTTGAAACTTTCCTTAGGTTGACCTTTATGTTTTTACAATCCTCGTGTGTTATGATTCTGCATTAATTTTGTATTAATATGAATGCTAATATATATATTAGCACATTAACTTTTATTATCAAGAATAATATCAACTTTCTCATTAAGGGGGGATTTACACGTACAGTGTAAATGTACACTTAGTTTACATGTACAAGGAATAAAAGTGGACCTAATACTCTTGTGGTACACCACTTGTCACCTCCGTCTACTCCGAGGTCTCTCCTCACACTGTAACTCAATTAGAGAATTAAAAATAATTGAAAACACTGTTTTCAATTAGAGAGGTTCTGATGTTGTAACTTGTTGTTGAACTCAGCTTGAGTATCTAGCTTATATAGCAATCTTTTTTAAGGAACTGTGTCATATTCCTTCTGATAATCCAGGAAAAAAAATTCCCTATCCTACCTTTTCCTGCTCTGTGGGTGCTGCCTTGTCATCAAACCCGAGTAGACTTGTTAAGTAGGACATTCCTTCCCTGAAGCTATATGTTGTTAGTTATGCTTCTAGGTCATCGCGACAAGGGCAAACATGGTCCTCTACAGTCACGGGAGGCTGATTCTTCTGTTGATACTCTCTAGTAAGTTAGAGGGAATGCTTGTGACACTGGCATGCTCATGTCAACTCACATGAGCCCATTAGTTTATGGGCTCATGTCAGTTCTCTCACTTTATTATAGGTCCCCCCATTGGCTCTCTTCCAATCCCTTGGGATTTTCCCTTTGTTTATTGAAGTGTTGATCATCGTCAGTGGTCAGCTGAGCAGCTTGACGGCCTCCTTTAAGTCTAGCAGGAAACTTATTAGGTTCTGATGCGTTTGTTCTCATCCAGTTCGTCTAGTTTCTTCCTCACTTCTTCTGCTGCTACTTCTGTCAGAACCTTCTGGCTAGTTGATCAGTCTTCCCAGTACTTTCTGATACATGTGGCTCACTTTGGAGAACTTTGTGAAATCTGTAGGCCCTTCCTCTTTTGTTTGGTCTGGATACATTCACCGATGTCTGCCCTCTGGACCAGCTGTGTAGCAGGTCTTGGCTGTTCTTTTGCCCTTGACGCGATGTCATTTTCATATTGTGTGTCTGACTGCTTCTTATACTCGCTTTCACATTTCTCGCCCATTTATAGTGGTGATGAATCTCTTGTGTTCTACGCCCCCTGCGTCTTGTATGCACCTTATTGCCCACCTTTCCTTTGCCATGAGAAACTCCAATTTTATTCGTAAATGGATTTTGTTTCTGTGAGTATGTGTCTGCCCTCTGCTTCACTGTATCGCTTGCTGACAAAATCCATAATTTATTATAATATTTTTCCTCCATCTCTCTTTCTCTGTTAGTTTGAACCAGAATTTATCTAATTTTATTATGATGCTCTCTGTTGCATGCTGGCTGTGTTCTCCCTGCTTTATCATGGCTTTCGTCATTCAGTAAGTACTCAAAGATCTGGACACAGATCTTGGCCCTAGTGGGCTCTCTACGCTATCTTCTCAGTGTCACAGTCTATGTAAAGACAAGGTTCAGTCGTGCTAACAGTCTACATCCCTCTCCCTCGTGTTCGTATCTTCCCTGACATGTTTCGTTAGGAAGTGTGTCTATTACAGACCAACCTCGATTCAACGAACTACATGGAACCAATCCCAAGTTGTTAAAATCGGGACTGCCTCCAGGATGCATTTCCCTATAGTTCAATTTCNGGGGCTGCCAGAGTGATGGTCTGAGTGCTGGGGGGGCTGCCAGAGTGTTGGTCTGAGTGCTGGGGGCTGCCAGAGTGATGGTGTGAGTGCTGGGCGCTGCCAGAGTGATGGTCTGAGTGCTGGGGGGCTCCAGAGTATTGGTTCTGAGTGCTGGGGGCTGCCAGAGTGGTGGTCTGAGTGCTGGGGGCTGCCAGAGTGATGGTCTGAGTGCTGGGGGCTGCCAGAGTGATGGTCTGAGTGCTGGGGGCTGCCAGAGTGATAGTCTGAGTGCTGGGGGCTGCCAGAGTGATGGTATGAGTGCTGGGGGGCTGCCATAGTGATGGTCTGAGTGCTGGGGGCTGCCATAGTGATGATCTGAGCGCTGGGGGGGCTGCCAGAGTGTTGGTCTGAGTGCTGGGGCTGCAGAGTGTTGGTCTGAGTGCTGGGGGCTGCCAGAGTGATAGTCTGAGTGCTGGGGGCTGCCAGAGTGATGGTATGAGTGCTGGGGCTGCCAGAGTGTTGGTCTGAGTGCTGGGGGCTGCCATAGTGATGGTCTGAGTGTTGGGGGCTGCCATAGTGATGATCTGAGCGCTGGGGGGGGCTGCCAGAGTGTTGGTCTGAGTGCTGGGGGCTGCCATAGTGATGATCTGAGCGCTGGGGGGGGCTGCCAGAGTGTTGGTCTGAGTGCTGGGGGATGGCATAGTGATGGTCTGAGTGCTGGGGGCTGCCATAGTGATGATCTGAGCGCTGGGGGGGGGCTGCCAGAGTGTTGGTGTGAGTGCTGGGGGCTGCCAGGGTTATCCCGCTTTGTGATGCCTTTTGCAAGGCTGGGGTCATGTATTCCTGTTGGGTCACCCATATTAATTGGTAGAATTTCCATGACCAGTTACTTCACCCTACGACACCTGGTCCTGCAGTCACCAGTTACTACACAGGTCGACACTGACCCTCTAGTTACTACCCCCTACCATACCAAGCCCTACCCGCTAGTTATTACACCCTACGATACCTAGCATTGTCTGCTAGTTACTACACCTTACGATACCTAACCTTGCCCCAGCATACAAATTTTGTGGTTTAAAATCCTTTATTATGTTTAATAAAGATTTAAGTTAAACTTTGTCAAATAAAGGTTTGCTTTGTGAAGTGTTTTCTTAACTCTTTATCAGAGTTCTTGTATCACTATGGCCCAGTTGAGTGTTCTCTGTGCGCGTTGTTCTTCTCTATTATCGCACGTGTTAAATTATCTCTTCGCGTGAACCTTGTCTAAGCACTTGAGTATCTTGTACAGCGTGATCATGTCTTCTCTCTGACGTAAAATGTTATTCCAGTAGTCTGTTCTCGTAGCTCATGGTTTTCAACTGTGGGACCAGGCTGCAGAGTATTGTTTCATCTTCCTCAAGCTTCCTTGTGTGCATGAGGATATCAGGGCTCCACACTGGTGCTAAATACTAAGGAATTAGTTTCATATTGCTGTTGTAAGTTCTAAATTACTCCTTGTTTTGTGCACCCAACCACTTGGGCTGGACGGTAGAGCGATGGTCTCGCTTCATGTAGGTCGGCGTTCAATCCCCGATCGTTCGTGTGGTTGGGCACCATTCTTTCCCCCGTCCCATCCCAAATCCTTATCCTGACCCCTTCTCTATGCTATATAGTCGTAATGGCTTGGCGACTCTGTAAACATTTTCTTTCTTTGTTCCTTGTTTTTGTTCCTGAAGCACTTCTTACCTGTACAGGTGACCTGTATATACCACTACTGATGTTGTTGTTGTTTTAGATCCAGCTGCGTGGAACAAAAAGTTCCACGAGCAGCACAGGCTATGGTGAGCCCGTCGTACTCACCTGGCACAGGAGATGTGCGCGTGTGCCACTGATTGATGAAGATTTAGCCATCCAAGCGGTGGCACGGGCATGAATAGCCCGTAAGTGAACCACTGATGTTACCTGGCAACCCGTCCTCGACTCAAGTCCATTACATCCAGCGGTCGAATCAACAGACGCATTCATAAATTTTAACATGCTGTTCATTCAAAACGGGAATTTTCTCAAATATAAATTAATATTATAATATATTGGCATATTGTGTATATATTGGCATAGGTTAGATTAGGTTGGTTAGGTGTTTAGGTTCTGTTGGCGATTATTTGAATTTGTAGTACGTGGGTGAAGCACTTACAGCGTTGTGGTTCGAACAATATTCGTCAGTGAAGCACTTGTTCCGGAAGTGTTCGAACGAAATCAGTTGTGAGTCGTGCAGCCCGTCCTCCAAACAAAGATCCAAAAGTGATTCCATGCACCCGCCAAACCCCCTGTTTATGAATGAAAAGCGGTTTACACACGACTCACAACTGCTGACGTTCGAACATATCCGGAACAAGTGCTTCACTGACGAATATTGTTCGAACCACAACGCTGTAAATGCTTCACCCACGTACTACAAATTCAAATAATCGCCAACAGAACCTAAACACCTAACCAACCTAACCTAACCTATGCCAATATATACACAATATGCCAATATATTATAATATTAATTTATATTTGAGAAAATTCCCGTTTTGAATGAACAGCATGTTAAAATTTATGAATGCGTCTGTGGGGTCGACCGCTGGATGGAATGGAGTCGAGGACGGGTCGCGTGTGTAAACCGTTTTTCATTCATAACAAGGGGGTTTGGCGGGTGTTTAGAATCACTTTTAGGTCTTTGTTTGAAGGACGGGCTGTACCTGGGGCCATATTTACGAAACAGTTATGCAAACAATTACGAACCTGTGCATCTTTTCTCCATTTTTGGCGTCTTTGTTTACAATTATTAAACAGTTAATGAGCTCCGAAGCACCAGGAAGCTGTTTATAACAATAACAACAGTTGATTGAGAAGTTTTCATGCATGTAAACCGTTTAATAAGTGTATCCAAAGCCGCCAGAAATTGAGGAAAGATGTACACGTTCGTAAGTACTTGCGTAACTGCTTCGTGAATCTGGCCCCCCTGGTTTATATCTAATTGAGGATCTGGTGCTATGGCTACCTCTGGGTGTGTTGGTACTCCTGTAGCGCCGTCCCACTTACATGGTTCCCTGACTCAACATTGCTTCTGGGTCTGTTGGTACTCCTGTAGCGCCGTCCCACTTACATGGTTCCCTGACTCAACATTGCTTCTGGGTCTGTTGGTACTCCTGTAGCGCCGTCCCACTTACATGGTTCCCTGACTCTACATTGCTTCTGGGTCTGTTGGTACTCCTGTAGCGCCGTCCCACTTACATGGTTCCCTGACTCAACATTGCTTCTGGGTCTGTTTTATTAAACAATTCCTCTTGTCCAAGTCTTCTTTCAAGTGATGTATAGTCACATGGGATCGACGCGTTTTTTGTGATTAATTGTTGTAGCTCTCATACTCCTGAGGTCGATGTCAGGCAGATATCGATATGCAGGATCTCCTCCTCCTCCTGGTAGGTTGGTTACATGTACCGTACGCGTGCGTGCTCCCGTATAGGCGTCTACTGCGCAGTGTGAGGTACCATCAGTGGGTGACCTGACCCGTGACTGTGTAGGTGTGTCTTTCACCTTATTACCTCCCGCACTCCACCCTTCCCCCTCACACACACACACACACACACACACACACACACACACACACACACACACACACACACACACACACACACACACACACACACACACACGAACCTGGAGGACAGAAGAGTAAGGGGAGACATGATCACAAAATCCTCAGAGGAATCGACCGGGTAAACAAGGATAAACTATTCAACACTGGTGGGACGCGAACAAGGGGACACAGGTGGAAACTGAGTACCCACATGAGCCACAGGGTCATTAGAAGGCACTTTTTCAGTGTCAGAGTAGTTAACGGATGGAATGCATTAGGCAGTGATGTGGTGGAGGCTGACTCCATACACAGTTTCAAATGTAGATATGATAGAGCCCAGTAGGCTCAGGAACCTGTACACCAGTTGATTGACAGTTCAGAGGCGGGACCAAAGAGCCAAAGCTCAACCCCCGCAAGCACAAATAGGTGAATACAAATAGGTGAGTGCACACACACACACACACACACACACAATTTCTTGGACTGTTGGAAAACCTTTGACACAGTCCCCTATAAGAGGCTGGTACATAAGCTGGAGAGACAGGCAGGAGTAACTAGCAAGGTGCTCCAGTGTGTTAGGGAGTACCTAAGCAATAGGAAGCAGAGAGTTACAGTGAGAGGTGAGACCTCAGATTGGCGTGAAGTCACCAGTGGAGTCCCACAGGGCTCTGTACTCGGTCCTATCCTGTTTCTGATATACGTAAATAATCTCCCGGAGGGTATAGACTCATTTCTCTTAGTGTTTGCTGACGATGCCAAAATTATGAGAAGGATTAAGACAGAGGAAGACTGCTTGAGGCTTCAAGAAGACCTGGACAAACTGAAGGAATGGTTGAACAAATGGTTGTTAGAGTTTAACCCAAGCAAATGTAATGTAATGAAGATAGGTGTAGGGAGCATGAGGTCAGATACAAGGTATCATTTGGGAGATGAAACTCTTCAAGAGTCAGAGAGAGAGAAAGGCCTGGGGGTTGATATCACGCCAGACCTGTCCCCTGAAGCCCATATCAAGAGGATAACATCAGTGGTATATGCCAGGCTGGCCAACATAAGAACAGGATTTAGAAACTTGTGTAAGGAATCATTCAGAACTTTGTATACCACATGTCAGACAAATCTTGGAGTATGCGGCTCCAGCATGGAATCCATATCTAGTCAAGGATAAGACTAAACTGGAGAAGGTTCATAGGTTTGCCACCAGACTAGTACCCGAGCTGAGAGGTATGAGCTACGAGGAGAGACTACGGGAATTAAACCTCACGTCGCTGGAAGACAGAAGAGTTAGGGAGGACATGATCACCACATACAAGATTCTCAAAGGAATTGATAGGGAAGATAAAGACAGACTATTTAACACAAGGGGCACACGCACTAGGGGACACAGGTGGAAATTGAGTGCCCAAATGAGCCAGAGAAATTAGAAATAACTTTTTTAGTGTCAGAGTGGTTGACAAATGGAATGCATTAGGAAGTGATGTGGTGGAGGCTGACTCCATACACAGTTTCAAGTGTAGATATGATAGAGCCCAATAGGCTCAGGAACCTGTACACCTGTTGATTGACGGTTGAGAGGCGGGACCAAAGAGCCAGAGCTCAACCCCCGCAACCACAACTAGGTGAGTACACACTTCCTTCCATTCCCCATTCCTCTCCTATCTACCTTCACGCCCCATCACTCGTCTCCTCTTTTACATCTCATCACAAACTCTTCCCCCCATAACCTGGGACCTTCCCCCTTCCCTGCCTCCCGGGGGCGGCACCCAACTGCCGCCCAGCTAGTGAGGCCCGGGGGATGGGTGAGGCACGGGTGATGGGTGAGGCCCGGGTGATGGGTGAGGCACGGGTGATGGGTGAGGCCCGGGTGATGGGTGAGGCACGGGTGATGGGTGAGGCCCGGGTGATGGGTGAGGCACGGGTGATGGGTGAGGCCCGGGTGATGGGTGAGGCACGGGTGATGGGTGAGGCACGGGTGATGGTGAGGCACGGGTGATGGGTGAGGCCCGGGTGATGGGTGAGGCCCGGGTGATGGGTGAGGCACGGGTGATGGGTGAGGCCCGGGTGATGGGTGAGGCCCGGGTGATGGGTGAGGCACGGGTGATGGGTGAGGCACGGGTGATGGGTGAGGCCCGGGTGATGGGTGAGGCCCGGGTGATGGGTGAGGCACGGGTGATGGGTGAGGCACGGGTGATGGGTGAGGCACGGGTGATGGGTGAGGCACGGGTGATGGGTGAGGCCCGGGTGATGGGTGAGGCACTGGTGATGGGTGAGGCCCGGGTGATGGGTGAGGCACGGGTGATGGGTGAGGCACGGGTGATGGGTGAGGCCCGGGTGATGGGTGAGGCACGGGTGATGGGTGAGGCACGGGTGATGGGTGAGGCACGGGTGATGGGTGAGGCCCGGGTGATGGGTGAGGCCCGGGTGATGGGTGAGGCACGGGTGATGGGTGAGGCCCGGGTGATGGGCGAGGCACGGGTGATGGGTGAGGCACGGGTGATGGGTGAGGCCCGGGTGATGGGTGAGGCACGGTGATGGGTGAGGCACGGGTGATGGGTGAGGCCCGGGTGATGGGTGAGGCACGGGTGATGGGTGAGGCACGGGTGATGGGTGAGGCACGGGTGATGGGTGAGGCACGGGTGATGGTGAGGCCCGGGTGATGGGTGAGGCCCGGGTGATGGGTGAGGCACGGGTGATGGGTGAGGCCCGGGTGATGGCGAGGCACGGGTGATGGGTGAGGCACGGGTGATGGGTGAGGCCCGGTGATGGGTGAGGCCCGGGTGATGGGTGAGGCACGGGTGATGGGTGAGGCCCGGGTGATGGGTGAGGCCCGGGTGATGGGTGAGGCCCGGGTGATGGGTGAGGCCCGGGTGATGGGTGAGGCCCGGGTGATGGTGTGAGGCCCGGGTGATGGGTGAGGCCCGGGTGATGGGTGAGGCCCGGGTGATGGTGAGGCCCGGGTGATGGGTGAGGCACGGGTGATGGGTGAGGCCCGGGTGATGGGTGAGGCCCGGGTGATGGGTGAGGCCCGGGTGATGGGTGAGGCACGGGTGATGGGTGAGGCCCGGGTGATGGGTGAGGCCCGGGTGATGGGTGAGGCACGGGTGATGGGTGAGGCCGGGTGATGGGTGAGGCCCGGGTGATGGGTGAGGCCCGGGTGATGGGTGAGGCACGGGTGATGGGTGAGGCACGGGTGATGGGTGAGGCCCGGGTGATGGGTGAGGCCCGGGTGATGGGTGAGGCACGGGTGATGGGTGAGGCCCGGGTGATGGGTGAGGCCCGGGTGATGGGTGAGGCCCGGGTGATGGGTGAGGCACGGGTGATGGGTGAGGCACGGGTGATGGGTGAGGCCCGGGTGATGGGTGAGGCCGGGTGATGGGTGAGGCACGGGTGATGGGTGAGGCACGGGTGATGGGTGAGGCCCGGGTGATGGGTGAGGCACGGGTGATGGGTGAGGCCCGGGTGATGGGTGAGGCACGGGTGATGGGTGAGGCCGGGTGATGGGTGAGGCACGGGTGATGGGTGAGGCACGGGTGATGGGTGAGGCCCGGGTGATGGGTGAGGCCCGGGTGATGGTGTGAGCCCGGGTGATGGGTGAGGCCCGGGTGATGGGTGAGGCACGGGTGATGGTTGCATCAACCATACCACAGACCCTGCGTGGTATGGTAGACGCAGTGTATGGTAGACGCAGTGTATGGTAGACCCAGTGTATGGTAGACGCAGTGTATGGTAGACCCAGTGTATAGTAGACGCAGTGTATGGTAGACCCAGTGTATGGTAGACGCAGTGTATGGTAGACCCAGTGTATGGTAGACGCAGTGTATGGTAGACGCAGTGTATGGTAGACGCAGTGTATGGTAGACGCAGTGTATGGTAGACGCAGTGTATGGTAGACCCAGTGTATGGTAGACGCAGTGTATGGTAGACCCAGTGTATGGTAGACGCAGTGTATGGTAGACGCAGTGTATGGTAGACGCAGTGTATGGTAGAC
>WNGS01163555.1:5135720-5191278 GCA_020271785.1 Procambarus virginalis
ATGCAGAGCAGCCCTGGCGGCCGAGCGCGGAAGTGCACCCAGTAGTGGAAAATGGCTGCCAAAATCTAAACACTAAAACACCACCGCAAAACATCCAAGCCAAAGATGGATGTGCCAGATGCAAGGGGGGGGGGTAATTCACGCCGGCAAATATGGTAAAACCAATGCAGAAGGGAAGGAAGGGACGAAAACCTGCTTCCCCCACCACAACAATCCCAGCCCAAAGGCACCAAGGTCCAAGCTAAGGCAACAGTAGTCAAAGCATCCTAGTGGGCTCCCCAAGCCCCGGGAACCTGACAGGCCCAGGGGCAGAGCTCTCATCCACGCCCACCACCCCTGAAGAAAAGGCAGAGTCCAGGGAAAATCTTCAAGAAGGGAGTCTGCTGGGTCGACCCAGAAGCTTCAGTGGGAAGACCAGGCTCAACCACCTCCACACCCGAGAATCGAAATGGCAATCCCCGAAGCCACCCAAGCCTCATCCTGAGCTAACCAGACTTTAAAACCCCCAGATGTGTGGGAGCTGAAAGCAGGGGGAGGAGGAGCAGGGCGAACCATGCTCACCTGGGAAGGAAGAGGGAGCTCGGACAGAGCCAAGGTTAAAGCGACCAACGCCCCAAATCTAGTCCCCAAAACCCAAACAGGGTAGCTCCGAGGCTTCCAACGTGTGACCAGCCTGGTGCGTTCCAACATTAAAAACCTAGCATGCAATGCAGCTGCTGCCCGACCCCCTAAGATCTACAGATAAAGACGGGTAAATGGAGCACAAGCGGAGAACAAATCCCACAATACTCTGTGTTGTAGGTGCCACCAACTCGACATGACAGAGACGGAGACAGCGTGACAGAGGCAGTACGGATGATCGTTGCCTGAGTATTTCTGAGGTTATTTGAGATGATTTCGAGGCTTAGCGTCCCCACGGCCCGGTCCTCGACCAGGCCTCCTTTTTGTTACACACCCCCTCAGGAAGCAGCCCGTAGCAGCTGTCTAACTCCAGGTCAGTAATTCGACCATGGGGGGGGGGGGGGTGATGTGTATGAATATACACTGGCTTCCTGTCTGTCTCCTGACACAATGAATTATTATTATTTTTTATTCTATGATTATTATTATTATTATTTTATTTAGTATTATATAACCTGACCACTCAAACTGTCTCAAAATTTATATTCCTTATTGCAGTGTGACCAATTGTGTAGATCTACCGCCTGTGCAATGCAGAGTCCAACAACCATTTCTAGCCGGAAGATCACTTACGCACTACAACCTGAGCAGTAAACAGTTTTCAGGGTCCTGGAAATTGCTTCTAGGACCCATTGAAATTGAAACATTTCCCCAAAGGTTCCGCTGGTCATTGCCATGCACTGTGCAGGACTGTACAAGACATTTCAAGTAGCTATGTATATAGTTAACCTAGTTGTTGTGATTAACAGTTCTGGCATTCGTGATGTAAAGAAATTTTTTTTTAATATACATAACTGGTAATGTGTAATGGTAATAAAGTGTAAAGAAGAATTTCTTTGTGAGATAATAATGCAAAAAATTATTTAAATTGTTGTATAACTAATGTGACAGTTTGGTCCATTAAAATTATATTAGTACTGATTTTTTTTCTGAGTTAAATTTCTGTTTTGTTTTACAATTACTAAATAATTTTGTGTTTTACTACCAAGTAAGAAACTTTATTTTACAATTTCATTGTATCTGGATTGTACTTGGATAGGGTTCTGGGAGTTATTCTACTCCCCAAGTCCAGCGTGGGGCCAGGCTTGACTTGTGAGTGTTTGGTCCACCAGGCTGTTGCTTGGAGCGACTTGCAGGCCCACATATCCACCAAGCCTGGTTGGTCTGGCACTTCTTGAAGAAAATTATCTACTTTCTCTTGAAGGTGTCCATGTTAGTTCTGGCAATTAACACACTTTACAATATTTTGCATGGCAGTATGACTGGTCATTCTGAAGGGGGGGAGAATGATGGGGTGTCCATATGGGTGTTCTGATTATACAGGTTTCACAGTACAGTATATAGGTTATGAACTAAAACACTTTTTTAAAACAATATTGAAACAATACTACCAAAGTAGATTAAATTTGTTTTCGAGGTTGACTAAAAGAAAAATGAATTATAAAATGTATTACTGTACACTTATTATAAATTTACACAATGTTTCAAACCTACAAGGTCATTCTAAAGTGATGGAACAGTATTGGATATACAGTATACCACTGGGAGGTCAGGTGCATACAAATAAGTGGTGTAAAGGAGATGGCATAGGTCAATTACCTATACATATATACCATGCATATATATGTCTGTTTTTTGCAAATTTCTTTCTTATGCTCACTTGGAGTATGTTGAGCAACCATGGACCTCTGATATTTATACAGTGTTCCTTGATTGTGCCTATGACACTCTGCTTTTCACTGCTTCTATTCTGCATTTCCTTCCATATCTTTCACTCCAGTATGTTGTTATTTTACTGTGTAGATTTGGGATCTGGTCCTCCAGTATTTTCCATATGTATATTATTTTATACCTCTCTCGCCTCCTTTCTAGGGAAACGGGAGCTCTTGTCACCCTATTTTGATTTTGAGAGTTTTGAGACAATACCAATAATTTAGGTGCTTTATCGTGTATGTATGCCGTATATGTTATCTGTATTCCCTCTATTTCAGCAATCTCTCCTGCTCTGAAAGAGAAAGTGAGTATCGAGCAGTACTCAAGACAAAACAGCACAAATGATTTGAATAGTACTGTACAACCATTATGATGAGATCCATGGATTTGAAGGTTCTCGTAATCTATCATATCATTTTCCTGGCTGATGCTATATTTGCTTGGTTATGCTCCCTAAAGGTTAGGCTGTCAGATATCATTATTCCCAAATCCTTTACATTCTGCTTTCCTACTATGGGCAGATTTTATTGTGTTTTATACCTTATATTTTGTTTAAGGTCCTCATTTTTACCGTACCTGGAATTTATCACTGTTAAACATCATGTTATTTTCTGCTGCCCAGTTGGAACTTTTATTAATATCTGCATGTAATTTAACTATCTTCTACAGAAGTAATTTTCATGTTAATTTTTGTGTCAGCTACAAAAGATGATACATAGCTGTGACTTGTATTATTGTCTATATCTGATGTGAGAATAAATGAAAGCAGTGGTGCAAAGACTACCCTGAGGTAAAGAGCTTTTGACTGTGCTTGAACTTGATTTTATTTGGTTGACTGTTACTCTGTGTTCTGTTCAACAGAAAATTGAATGTCCACTTTACCCGTTATTCCCTTTGATCTCATTTTGTGTGTAAAGTCCGTGTAGACCACATCTGCATTCTGTTTTTCTTCTAATGCCTCAGTGATTTTGTTGTAGTAGTTAAGTGGCTGCGAGAGGCTTCATCTTCCTTCTCTAAATCCATATTGGCCTGGGTTGTGGAGGTCATTGGTCTCCATGAAACTGGAAACCTGATTCCTTATCACTCTCTCAAATATTTTTATTATGTGGGACATTAGTGCAACTGGTCTATAATTCTTAGCCAATGCTTTGCTACCTCCCATGTGATGAGGAGCTATATCTGCTGATTTAAATGAATCTGGTATCTCCCACGCGTCCAAGCTCTTTCTCCACACTACTCTGAGTCTGGACCCAGGGCTGAGTGCATGGGCCTGTTGTCAATTTCTCTTTCAAAATCTGCGGTGTTCGTGTTAATATCAGTTATATTTTCAAGGTCTTTGGATATCATGCATAAAGATGCTGTCTGGATCTTCCATTTTCATGCTGTTTATTAGGGGTGCTAAACATGTCCTCATACTGTTTTTTAGGATTTCACTAATCTTTTTGTCATCCTCTGTGTATGAACCTTCACTTGTACAAATAGAGCAAATACTGATAGTGGCTTTTGCCTTTGATTTTCCATATGTGGAGAAATATTTGGGGTTTTTCTTACTCTTTTGTATGGTTTTCTGTTCTAATTGCATTTCTTCAATCTGATATGATTGCTTCAGTCTCTGCTCGATTTCTTCAATCTCCATGTTTAAATTATTTCTTCTTTGTAGATAGTCGTGTCTGCTTAAGCATTTCTGTTTTTTTCCTTCTTTTGTAGTCTTGTCTGCATTCTCTTCCTACGTTAGTCCACTTTGTGGATTTCCACAAAGGGACACGTTTCTGACATTTTATGCTTTGGAAGTCAGTTGTTCTATTCCTTGTATGGGATTTTTATTACTAAGAACAGTTTCCCATTGAATATTTGTAAATTCCCTATTTCCATATCCAGTCTATCCTTTTATTATTAAAATTTAATTTATTGAATAACCCCTCTTGCTTGATCATTGTTTTAGGCCTATTACAAGTACAGTATTAATGTTACTTTGTACTTCAACGAGCTTGTGATCTCAGTATGTGGTATCTGAGATTGTAATGTCCCTGATTATGTTTCATTGTTTATGAAGTTCAGATCTAGAATATTTTCTCTCCTAGTTGGCTCTGATATCTGTTGGTGGAGTGGAAATTTGTCACAGAAACTAAGTAGTTCACTAATCAGTGGCTGGTTATGTCCAGATAATTTCCTGGTATTATATTATTGTTTGCTATTCTCCATCTTAGACTGGGCAAGTTGAAGTCACCTAGAAAGACAATATCAGGTAATGGGGTTGCCAGATAATCGAGGCAATTATCTATTTTGTTTATCTGTTCTGTGAATTCCTCAGCCCTTGCATCTGGCAGTTTGTATACTGCACAGTATTCGAATATTAGCTAATTTTCTTTTCTCTATTTTTACTCCCAGTACTTCTACCCCCTCATTTGTAGAATTAAGGAGCTCCGAGCATACAAGGTCTTCTCTGTATAAACAAACCTACTCCTCCATGTGACATATATACCCTATCACATCTATATAGATTATATTCTAGTATCCAGATCTCACTGTCCAAGAATTCCCCTGCATGGGTTTCTGTGAAAGCTCCAAATACTGCTATTATATTACTTTACCAGTAATTATATACAGTGCATGTATTATCATTACTGTCTAAAACTTATTTTGCTCAGTGATAGGGATCAACAGCTTAAATCAACGCGGCGGGGGATCGTATTCCAGGGACCTGCCGAAACGCTACGCGTACTAGTGGCTGTACAAGAATTAACAATCTTGTATATATCTCAAAAATAAATACTCATTATCAGCTGATCATGCCAAAAATTATTTCTCATCAAAGTGACTGATTCATTGCCCTTCTTTAGTTCCTTTCTCTACTATAATCAAATTCAAAGTGATTTGTAAAACTCTGATAATTCATTTTCAAAATGTTACATATTACGCTGTACCAGTGTAACCAACCTTAATATTCAGAGCTCTACCTAGATTTTTAATTATAAAAAATCATGTATGGAACATTAAAAACTGATATTCACTAAAATAGTAAAAATTACCATTCATTGCTACTGCAGCCAGTAGTACGGTCACTGCTAATATTTATATTCATCACTATTTGAAGGCTAAAGCCCACTGTGAGAGAGGGGCAAGAAGAGTTTGTTCATGTTACTTTTCAATGAGGTTTTAATACTGTATCATAAATCTAGTCTAGCCAAGCTTATCTAAATATACAAAATAATCAAAATGTATGTAATGTAATCAAATTGTAACTCAAGTCAATAAGCAGCTGTAACAATTCACAAACACAACACCATCTTTCATCAATGCAAAGTAGGCAATGACACTGCCAACTACAGCAGACAGATTTTGAAGTGTTAAACACATTAACAATTAAGCTAAAGGCTTCTTATTCCTATACACTTATGAGTGCTGGCCACAAGACTACGGGGTAACCAGTATACTGTACAAATCTTCATAATATGTACTGGGCAGAAGATCAATTATGCTTCGTTTATAAAATCTTCAACGCATATGTTCTTTCCTTTACACCACCTACTCCAGCCTCAAATTTGAGCTTCTTGGGCTACTGTTGGAGCAATTATCCCGCATATACGCCAGATAAGCAGCAGTATATCTCCCTAAAATACCCTACTGATGTCAGAGAAGATGAGAACGCTGTGTGTGGGTGGAGAGATAGGAGATAAAGGCGACCAAGGTTGATGATGGCAGCAGACAGGAGGATTTCCACTGCCTTCCTCTCTCCTCCAACACAACCCTCGTGGTGACACTTGCGTAGGAGAGCGGCATAACTGACCAAGACCCACCTTAGGAGCTGACTAGCAGTTTTCATCTCATGTAAAAGGCGAAACGTTGGCTTAGGTGTTCTTTCTCATTGCATTGTCCAAACTTCGTCTGCCATGTTTACATGTTATTTCACCTCATGGAAGTGCCTGTGTACATCGACAAATGCTACACCAGGTAATTCCATCCTAGGAACTAAAAATATACAACTACAATTATAATCATAAATATTGTTGATAGTATTTATGTATTAATAAAGTAATATACAGAGGGTGGGATAACTGTCCGTTACCTTCACAGCGAAGGCCATTCCGGTTCTCCGTTCTGGGAACCTCAGACGGGAATATAATAGTGGGAAGTTTACCCGGACGCTGTTCAGGTATCCGGCCGGTCACGATATAGTGTACAGGGTTTCCCTCTAATTACCTAGGAGGCAAACTACACTTATTTAAGGAATAACAAAAATAAATGACGCATTACATTGCCGAGTTTAATTCTGGACAGTTAAATTACTTACAGTATACTCATTTTTGGCAATTAAATGTTTTTAATACAGTATCGCCCTTCAGGGCAAAATAAAACAAATTTTGAAAAGACTTAGTCATAGGTCAGAACAGTAAATATCTAAGCAGCGCAAGATATATATCGAATATATGCTATTTAATTAATTGCAAATGAAAAAATACCTGAAACACCTGATACTGTATATACAGTGTGTATATATATATATATATATATATATATATATATATATATATATATATATATATATATATATATATATATATATATATATATATATATATATATATAATATGTGTCTGTGCAAGACTTGACACTAGACGCTTAGGGCTAGCTTCACTAAACTTTTCAGGATGATATCTGGGTGATATGCGACTGTCATGGGTTGCTCAAGATCAGCCATAGGGGATCAGGGTCATCTCTTAAGAAATATAAGTTCCCACAAGGATTTTGAGTTGGAAAGATAAAGGGAGAAAGTGAAGAGAATGGGGAGAGAGGCGAGGAGAGGAGAGGGAAAGAGAGAGGCAATGAGAGAAGAAGAAAAGGGTGAAGAAGGAGAGAGATAGAAAAAAAGAATGGGGAGAGAGGCGAAGAGAGGAGAGGGAAAGAGAGAAGAAGAAAAGGGTGAAGAAGGGAGAGAGAAAAAAAGAATGGGGAGAGAAGCGAGGAGAGGAGGGAGAGGGAAAGAGAAGGTGATGAGAGGGCAAGAAAAGGGCGAAGAAGGGAGACTGGGGAAGAGGAAAGGAGAGGGGGGTGGATTTGGGAATAGATGTGAGTGCATGGGCATAAAGGGGGAAGGGGCAGCAACACCTGGGCACCACTATCATTACCTCATGTATTGTATATATAAATTTGAATGACCATCACGAGTTAATTTATTCATGATTTACACATACACACACACACACACACAATGTGTGAAATTGTGAAGAAAACAGTAGTACATCTAGAGACAATGGACTTCGTGACACCCCCAACATGGGTTCAGGGATGGCAAATCTTGCCTCACAGGTTTAATAAAATTCTACAAATAAGTGACAAAGATTAAGCAAGAAAGAGAAGGGTGGGCAGACTGTTGATTGACGGTTGAGAGGCGGGACCAAAGAGCCAGAGCTCAACCCCCGCAAGCACAACTAGGTGAGTACAATGACACAGGTGTGTGAAGAACTCAACAAGCGATTCCAGGACGTCTTCGCAATGGAATGACGAGAAGTCTCTAAAGTTGGAGAGGTGGCAGTACACCAGGCAGCCTATGANCTGTGCTCTAACAAGAGACACAGTGACAAACACTTTCCAAATATCTCTGATGAACCAATACTCGTGCAAGCATTGTTTTGTTCTCAAGACAGGGTCATTAGTTAAAATCACCACACATGAGATTACACAATGGGGCCAGGTAGGTAGCCAGGTAGCCAGGTGGATAGCATGCAGGATTCGTAATTCTGTGGCGCGGGTTCGATTCCCGCACCCGGCAGAAACAGATGGGCAAAGTTTCTTTCACCCTGTATGCCCTGTTACCTAGCAGTAAATAGGTACCTGGGAGTTAGTCAGCTGTCACGGGCTGCTTCCTGGGGTGTGTGTGTTGTGGTGTGAAAAAAAAAAAAAAAAAAAAAAAAAAAAAAAAAAAAAAAAAAAAGTAGTTAGTGTAGTTAGTAAAACAGTTGATTGATAGTTGAGAGGCGGGCCGAAAGAGCAAAGCTCAACCCCGTAAAATACAACTAAGTGAATACAACTAAGTGAATACAATACTAAGTTTCTAAGCTCAGATAATGCTACTAGGATCCTTAACTCATGCTTTTACTCCGCTCACTCGTCTCGACTCTGATATAGACATAAGGGTGGATGCCTGTGGTACTTGTAGATGATGTGGTAGTTGAAGTTGTAGGGGTGTCATGCACAATGTAGCCTGCTGTGGCCCACCCACTGTTTTGACTCGACCAATGGTGGGGATACATGACCATGGCTGACATGTGATGTGGCAGGCAAGGAAGGCTTATCTTACAACTTCCAGCCTGGGGCTTCTAGACACAGTAATGGACAAAGTACCTTTTGTCTATCACTCCCACTACTAGACAAGCTCATCTTGACCACACTAGCAGCACTATCTCTTACTCAAACTATCTCCGATGCACCCACATGCTTAGCCTCCTGTGGCCCAGGGAAATGATGTAGCAGCCTGCAGTAGGAAATCCTAGTTTAGTATTCCTGCACCATTCAGTGCTGACCACATTTGGTAAGGAAGCCCTCTTGTTAGTTAAAACATGTGGCAGGCTTAACCTCCAGCTAAAGTTATTTTGACAACAATGTAGACTACTCTCCACCCCTCAAGTTCTTTACTACTCTGTGTCACAATGCACATGGCGTTAACACTTAAGAGAGATAATATATTTCTCCTAAGCCAGTGCAACAACCACTTATCTCACTACAGTACTCAAACACTAGTGACTTCACCTCACAGTATCTTGTCACTCAAGAGTTGGAAAATAAACTCTTCTTCATTCCATTCAGAGGACAAACTCCACATCCCCACCAATCACTTGATTTCTTCCAATTATGCCTATTAGTAACCGGTGATTCAATCTTGGTGATTCCATCTTGGTGACTCAACAGGCTAGACTGGACACTCAGTATATACTGGACATAAGGGATGTATACCATTTTGACAGCTGCTACAAAAGTACATCTACACCATCCCCAGGTAACAAGCCCAAATTAATATCATTGTTGCCAGCAGAGGTAATGGGCCCTGTTCAACTTCACAACATTACAAATCAGCTTGAACAAGGCCTACTAAGGCCAAGCTTTCATTTGTGGAGGCACCACTGACTTCTTCCCACCAAAGAATAGTTGAGGCCCTCTACCAGGCCTACAGTGTTGCCATGCATCTTGAGGGAGTAGGGGGGGGGGGATGGAATGTGAGGGAACACTCAACTGTCCCCCTTGTCCCAAGCCCCTAACACACTCTCACCCTCCATTACCACTCTGTAGCACAAATTGCTCCATTGCCCTTCTAGAGTTCTACATCTAGTTAACAATCCAATCTCACAGATTGTCACTCAATCAGATGAGACAGATACACACAGTGATGATATCTTGAATCTGGAGAAGGTAGGAATCCCAATGACACCAAACATGAACATAATCATATAATAAGGAAGTTTCACATTGTAAGCAGTTGCAAGCATTTCTTCAGACATGAGATTGGGCTGGAAAATCTCACAGAAATATCTGGGAAGATCTCTGCATATAGAGTTTACCAGGAGAGGGTTCTGGGAGTTCTTTTACTCCCCAAGCCTGGTCTGGGGCCAACCTTAACTAGTTATAAATTGATCCAACAGGCAGTTGCTGAGAATGGCCTGCAGGCCCACTATAACTCGGTTGGTCCAGCACTTCTTGCAGGAACTTATCTATTTGTTCCTTGAAGAAGTCAACCTTTGTTTTGAACAGTTGTGAACAGCTGTCCACAGCTATTGAACAGCTGTGAACTTCTGATGTTCATCAGTGCTCTCTGATTGTGTCTATGGCACCTCTACTCCTCACTGGATCTATTCTCCATTTCCTTCCATATCTTTTGCTCCAGTATGTTATTTTACTGTACAAATTTGGGACCTGGCCTTCCAGTATCTTCATTGTATATATTATTTGCGACCTCTCTTATCTCCTTTCCAGAGAGTACATTTTGAGAGCTTTGAGATGGTCCCAATTATTTAAATGCTTTATCGTGTTTATTTGTGCTGAATAAGTTTTCTGTTACTTCACCATTTCAGAAATCTCTCCTGCTCAGAAAGGGTAAGTGACTACTAAGCAGTACTCCAAACAGGACAGCACCAGTTATTTAAATAGTATTAACCTTGTGGTGGTATCCCTGGATGTGAACGTTCTCATAATCCAACCAATCATCTTCTTGGCTGACACTATATATATTTGCATGGTTATGTTCACTTAACATAAGGTTGTCAGACATCATAATTCTCAGACCTTTTACATGATACCTGCTTGATGGGATTCTGAGAGTTCTTCTACTCCCCAAGCCCGGCCCGAGGCCAGGCTTGACTTGTGAGAGTTTGGTCCACCAGGCATGATGTTTTCCATCTATGAGTAGATCTGTTTGTGTTTAGCACCGTGTATTTTGTTTAAGTTCTTCATTTCTACCATACCTAAGTACAGTACCAGGAACTTACCACTGTTAAACATCATGTTATTTTCCTTTGCCCAATCACAAGACTTTATTAATATCGGCTTGTAGTTTTTCTGTCTTCTACACAAGTAATTTTCATGCTGATTTTTGTATCTGCAAAGGATGACATGAAGTTAAGCACAAGGAGTTAAACACATACAGTAATATTGCTTGCCCATCAGTCAGTTTACACACCTGTTTATCCTTTGCTTGGGCTTGGAGTTGTGTTATGGTGTTCCTAAAGCCCAGGTTCCACAGGTCGCGCTCCACCCCATGATCCAAGGCCGACTCAATCCAGTGCACCAAAAGCTGCCCACACACCACCTGAAAAGAGCAGTGTTTAGGAATTCAAGCATTGTGTACAATGAGTGCAGCTGTGAAACTGTCCACATACAAGAGTAAGAAAATCTAATTGGCTAAAACTCTCAAAACATCCTTTATAAAGTACAGTAATACAATTAGATGCCAATTGCCTACTAAAATAATTTACAGGCAATAAAGAATCTACAGAGGAAAAATAATAGATTTTAAGTATACTAGTGTTCATTGAACTCCCACTTAAGACAGTTTTAAACTGGACCCATAACCAATGCACTGCGCAGGGCGCCTCAAGGCGCCCGACTGTAGGTGGACAGAGCGCCATATAGCGTTTTTGGGTATAGGGAGCAATTCAAAACTCCCGCGGGTACACGGGCTCACATCCTGTGCCTCAGGATGCCTGTAAACAGACGCCATCTTGAAACAAAATCGCAGCATCCATGCTGGCTGTGAGAGCCTTAGTACTGAGAGAGCAACCAAGGCTGGCGCATGCCAGAGTAGCGCACAGCACCATTGTGCAGCTAGGGGCACCACCACCGCTTGGTAATGATGAATAAAATGTTATATATTTATAATATTTTATATATACAATATAAAATTGTATGTACAGTATAAATTATTTATATTGTATATATGCAATTTATATATACCATATAAAAACATATTATTTTGCTTTGATAGTGTCATAGATGATCCTGACTGTGATAAAGATTGTGTATAACATTCATATATCAGTGAATACAATATTAGTTATGATATTCACAGCATGAGATATTCATACACACATAGCACCCAGCCATTGTTTCCTGCATCTACACATCATGAAACGACTTTATGTTCCTTCATTAATGTTCATTTTCTTATGGAAATGATTTCATATTCAAGATTTTGTAACAGGAATGTGATAATAACAGCAGTTTTGTAGCTAGTCATAGTGAGATGTGTAAAATATTGGAGGCATTGTCTTGCATCATGTGGCTGATGATGTCGACTGCTTGTGGCTCCATGCTGTGTTTTGATTTCATCACCACACCCACCAGAACTGCTTATTAGTTTGATATGGTGCATATAAATGTTGATAGTGATATATAACGTGTGTGTGTATATAGCGTAATAACAACAGGAACACTGTTTGGTTGATGAAAGACTATATTATGTGAGTCACCATACATATGAGCTCCATATTTTTACAAATAGCAATGTTCCACACATTTACCTATATAAATTCGACATATTACACACCATTGAAATATAACAGCACACCATATTACTGCAAAAACTAGATATAAAACCCATTCACAGACATTGAAATAATTATGTAAAAATGTATTTGAGGCAGCCCTTGCCACACTCAGCTCTCGGGTGCTAGGCTGACCTTGGATTCTTGTTCTGTGTACTGTATATAAACTCTCAACACACGATCTTTGTGGTTCATTATGGTGCACAAAAAAGTAGATAGTTATATACGTGTGTATATAGTATAATATCAGCAAAAACACTGATTGATCTTTGAATATAATATACACGTCACCATATATGAGCTCCATACTTTTGAGCATAGCGTTGTTCCTGCTTGATGGGGTTCTGGGAGTTCTTCTACTCCCCAAGCCCGGCCCGAGGCCAGGCTCGACAACCCACATTGAACTATACAATTTCGACAGTTCCACACATTGAACTATATAAATTCCACAAATTACATGATTTTTTATAATGTTACAACAAGAAAACAAGAGAAGAAACGAATGAGACACATTGAAATACAGTAATTTAAAAAAATTACATTCGTGACAACTGCCGCCCCATGGGGTGGCAGGGTTAAGTGTCCCAGAGCGCCTCATCACTCAGCGCCCATAATTTGCTAAACTTCTCACCTCCATCACGGCTAAAGTATGTCACATACAATATTTTATTTTAGCCTCCCATGATCAGAGACTGCATTTTAACAATACTGTATAAGAAGATAAAATATTTTTATTTAAATAATTTATTTTCTGCGCACAGGGGTGTCATATTTTAATGCAGTGCAGTGCAGTGGTTAAGCAGTAAATGGAATTCTGTTGCATCCAAAGTTAATAACTTTTCACTATACAGTATGGTATTTGCTATTAACTATCACCAAATGTTTTGGGGGGTAATCTTACCACAACATTGTGCATTTTTACACATTAATAATAAATAAACAAAGCATTTGAATATAAAAATTTTAATTTTTTTTTTATTTACCTTCACTTTTTCTGCTTGCTCCATAGCTGAATATATAGTGAAACCTTAAATTAAAATTCTCATATAATGGATAATAACAAGAAATAAAATAAGGAGCTTCCCCATCCTTCCCAAGCTTTTCCATGGCCCAGCCCCAAAATCATAATTTTCAAAGGTATAGTAGTTCCACGACTTGAAGTGGAAACGTAGTCAAACTCAAAATAAAAACCAGTCATAAAATTTTGTTTTAACAGAGCCTGGAAAATTAATTGAATCCTGGGTGGACTATTGAGGCTCTGGAGAGCAACTGAAGGATCAAGCTCTGAAATTAACCTGTTCTTGCAAACAATAATTACAATTTTAGACAAATAAAAAAACCAGCGTTGAAAGTAATGAAACGCCAGTTTCTGGGTGAGCCCCGGAGGCTCCCTGAGGATTCAGGGAGCCAACAGAGCTTCCCTCAGAAATTTTTTTGAAATATTTGTCCTATTGCTAAAATGTGGTATAAAATAAAGAATAATATTAATAAGCACAAGGATTTTTATTAATAAAAATCTGTCATTTACAGTAATATAAGTGAATTTATGCTTTTGTTGACCAATCCACACACTAGAGAATGAAGGGACGACGACGTTTCGGTCTGTCCTGGACCATTCTCAAGTCGATTGTCTATCGACGTGACTTATCGACTTGATCGACTTGAACAATCGACTTGAGAATGGCCCAGGACGGACCAAAACGTCGTTGTCCCTTCATTCTCTAGCGTGTGGATTGGTCAACATACTTCAGCCATGTTATTGTGACTCATCACCTGCAAATTTATGCTTTGTTTTGTCTTCCCACTTTTCAAATGATTTCCAACAATTCTAAAATTTAAATTAGTTTAAGAGTTTGAAACATTACAGAGCTGGAGAGACATGTTTTTTCTTCATCCAGAATGAAAGTGTTACACAAGCCACAGTCAATAGAGTGATCTGTTTAACAAACCTGAAGTTGGTGTGGACAGCCCAGGCCTCATTGTTGCCCACTAGTTGGGTACAATTATTCAGACGACTCTTCAAACCCTCAGCCTCCCTGTGGCAAAGAATAAATACCATAAATCAAAGCAAAAAATAAACAATAACCACATTTGAATGTTAAGTACTGTACATTGTTTACTAACAGTGCTTTGTACTTTCTCATGGTACACTGTAACATGATTTCACAGAACAAGGAACATTCTGACATAACATCCAATGTTATACAGTACATAGAGCAGGTAAGTATACCACACAATATACAATATGATATATTGTATTATAATGAAAAATAATTTAAAACTCAGCACCATGAATTTGCTTTTTTTATTTTACCAAATACATTATTTAATGAACTAATCTATACAACAGTATAAGAGAGAATGTGTCTGTCTTTATTCGAAGTTGGAGGCCACATATTTGGGCTAGCCTAACCCAAATTGGCAGAGAGAATGGTCTGGGGGTATGGGACGAACATAGGCTGGTTGGGGGTTGCCAGAATTCATAAGGAACAGTGTGCCAGGGCCACAATCAGAACCCCCCCCCCAAACTATGACTTTTGGCACTGCCCACCTGCTACATGGCTAAATAATAAATAAAAAATAATATATATATATATATATATATATATATATATTATATATTATATATATATCTATATATATATATATTATATATATACTATATATATCTATATCTTAATATAAAACAGGGTTGAATGTACAGTAATGAAATGGCAGTTTCTGGGTCAGCCCCTGAGCTCCCCTGAAGCCATCTATACTGATTAAGTGCCATACTACTTAGAGTCATCAATCACAGAGTTCTTGTATGCCTACCAGGGACCACGAGCCAGAACCTGGCCCTCTCAGAGAGGTGCAGGGAGCAATGGTCCATAAACACTTTACACTTAACGTATGTCATCTTACCATCAACCAGGGAAGGCACCCAAAAAGTTAGGTGAATCAAAACAGACCTTGAATCAAAACTAGGTGACTCAATCATATTGAATCAAATCACAGGTGAATCAATCATAGTGAATCAAAACTGCCCCCATCCCCCCCGGGAAGGGGGCCCAGCTCAGGCGAGACAGTTCACCCTTCAGTTCTAGAATAATGAAAAATGCAGACGGAAGGGAGGGAAGCGTCCAGGGGCTCACCCAGAAAATGGTGTTTCATTACATTCAACGCTGGTTTTCTGTGTGGAGCCCCATCGGCTCTCTGAAGCTAACTACCAACAGATAAGCAAAAAGGGTCTTACCCTTGAAGCAGCAGCACCGCAGGTCTCAAGACAAAGAAAAAACATCAGGCCGCAACAGACATCCCAAAGCAGCACAAGACTGGAAAGGGCCCAGAATGTTCACTAGATACCTGGTGGCCAGGACCCTGGCTACCAGGACTCCAAAACCCCCACGCCCGAATGTCGACCCAAGACATACTCCCAAAGACAGCGACTAGAGCAACATACTTCCGCACATCATACGTCAGTAGTTTCAAAGTGTTATATGACAAAGAGTGCTGGGAAGACGGGACACCACGAGCATAGCTCTCGTCCTGTATCTACACTTAGGTAATTACACTTAGGTAATTACATCATGACACGACGATAAACCGCAGGCTGGCTAGACTATATGACACTGCGGACAACCTAAGACACACAAGCAATGGAACAGGGAACCAGGGAAACTGGATCCACCCAGAGTACTTCTAATGTCACCAAACCAGTAGCCCACAGGTAACCAATGGCGACATAAAGCCACCACTGAGCAAAAGATATGATGCACCCCCAGCCTAACCAACCAAGCATCTATCACCAACGAACCCCTCTGGAAGCCGTCTCATTCTTCGCCAAAAAAGGAGAGGGTTGCAAACGAACAAAATGGCCTCCACGACCAAAAAGAGCAAACCTCTGCACCGGAGAAGAGCATGAAACCCCCCAACCTAACCCTCAGAGGCCAAAGCCACCAAAAACAAGGCAGTCATAAAACAATCCTGCACCAAAGTGGCCAAAACAAACTGAGGGAGGAAAGAAAAGAGAGCACCCAGTCCAAAGACCAGGGCAAATCAGGCAGCGCAAGAGCTGGCCGGAGGTGAAAAATGCACTAGAGAGCTTGTGAAATGGAGCCGAAGTGACATCAACCAAGAACGTAAGCTGGAGCGGCTCCACCAACACCACACAATAAGAAGCAACTGTATTCGGCATGAGAAAAACCAAGAAAAAGAAGACAAAACAATCCTCCCAAAGGGCCTCCCAAACCTCCCAAGGGAAATCCGAGAGGAAGAAAAACTCCAAAACGACGAATCCAAAGAACCCTAGAGCACCCCGGAAATGAACTTAGGGGAAGCTCTACCTACCACATTTGCCGGTAGAAAAGACGCACCACGTGAATGAAAAGTTTCATTAGTTGTCATGTTAATTTTTTTTTAACATTACCATGGTAAAAGAGAGGCACAGCTAAAACAGCTATAAAACAGACAGAATACCGAGGGCCGGAGGCTTGGGAGCTGGACAAGCATACAGGGCAAGGTCACCAGGCACAAAACCAGTGCCCATAATAAAAGAAAACAACCCATCAACCACAGTCTGTAAACACATAACCGGGAGACATGATCACCACCCAAAAGTCCCCAGGGAAACATATAGGGCAGGACGCCTTGAATATAAAGAAACAAGACACAGAATTTCATACTGCAGCTTGAGCGTATCCATGGTCAAACCCATGTACAGTACGCACCGCAGGAGTGGTGTCCGGAAGACGGAATGGATTTAAAGCAAACAACACGTACCAAGGGGGATAAAAGTAATCCCAAGAAACTAAAACTTCCTGAGGAAGAGATAAAATAAAGTTGTACGTGCCATTGCAGACAATACAGGGCAGGAAAAATTGACAACTCAAGACAAGTAGAACACCTAGAAAGGGACACCGGAGGCAACCGAGTACTTAAAGGAGCCCACAAAGACAAGAAAAAAGAACTAGCCCAGAGGTAGAGGAGGAAGGAAAGGGAATGCAGGTGGCAGTGCTGAGGTGAAGGCTACAAATGGAGAACCGCAGGAGCTCCAGAAGTGCAGAAACCATCTCTGTCCCCAGGATAAACACGAGGAGAGGCGGCCGGAAGAACTGAAGTGCGACCCCTGTAAGCACAAAGGAGCTCAGTGAGAGAAGTATAAACTTACCATAACAACCAACGACACCTCACATCAAGGATGCAGGAAAAGACAGTGCAATTCATGCAACTCCCACCCTTATCAAACCAGACATAACCTAAACCAGAGATATGTCACAAAAGGAACGACAGAGTCACCAGTAAGACAAGAGCGTATGAATGAAAAGAAAACTCACCAAAATCAAGTGAAAATGCCCAGTAGCCATATGTAAACACGATATGCAGAGCAGCCCTGGCGGCCGAGCGCGGAAGTGCACCCAGTAGTGGAAAATGGCTGCCAAATCTAAACAACTAAACCACCGCAAAACATCCAAGCCAAAGATGGATGTGCCAGATGCAAGGGGGGGGGTAATTCACGCCGGCAAATATGGTAAAACCAATGCAGAAGGGAAGGAAGGGACGAAAACCTGCTTCCCCACCACAACAATCCCAGCCCAAAAGGCACAAAGGTCCAAGCTAAGGCAACAGGAGTCAAAGCACTCCTAGTGGGCTCCCACAAGCCCCGGGAACCTGACAGGCCCAGGGGCAGAGCTCTCATCCACGCCCACCACCCCTGAAGAAAAGGCAGAGTCCAGGGAAAAAGCTTCAAAGAAGGGAGTCTGCTGGGTCGACCCAGAAGCTCAGTGGGAAGACCAGGCTCAACCACCTCCACACCCGAATCGAAATGGCAATCCCCGAAGCCACCCAAGCCTCATCCTGAGCTAAACCAGACTTTAAAACCCCCAGATGTGTGGGAGCTGAAAGCAGGGGGAGGAGGAGCAGGGCGAACCATGCTCACCTGGGAAGGAAGAGGGAGCTCGGACAGAGCCAAGGTTAAAGCGACCAACGCCCCCAAATCCTAGTCCCCAAAACCCAAACAGGGTAGCTCCGAGGCTTCCAAACGTGTGACCAGCCTGGTGCGTTGCAACATTAAAAACCTAGCATGCAATGCAGCTGCTGCCCGACCCCCTAAGATCTACAGATAAAGACTGGGTAAATGGAGCACAAGCGGAGAACAAATCCCACAATACTCTGGGTTGTAGGTGCCACCAACTCGACATGACAGAGACGGAGACAGCGTGACAGAGGCAGTACGGATGATCGTTGCCCTGAGGTATTTCTTGAGGTTATCTTGAGATGATTTCGAGGCTTAGCGTCCCCACGGCCCGGTCCTCGACCAGGCCTCCTTTTTGTTACACACCCTCAGGAAGCAGCCCGTAGCAGCTGTCTAACTCCAGGTCAGTAATTCGACCATTGGGGGGGGGGGGTGATGTGTATGAATATACACTGGCTTCCTGTCTGTCTCCTGACACAATGAATTATTATTATTTTTTATTATTATTATTATTATTATTATTATTATTATTATTATTATTATATAACCTGACCACTCAAACTGTCTCAAAATTTATATTCCTTATTGCAGTGTGACCAATTGTGTAGATCTACCGCCTGTGCAATGCAGAGTCCAACAACCATTTCTAGCCGGAAGATCACTTACGCCACTACAACCTGAGCAGTAAACAGTTTTCAGGGTCCCTGGAAATTGCTTCTAGGACCCATTGAAATTGAAACATTTTCCCAAAGGTTCCTGCTGGTCATTGCCATGCACTGTGCAGGATCTGTACAAGACATTTCAAGTAGCTATGTATATAGTTAACCTAGTTGTTGTGATTAACAGTTCTGGCATTCGTGAATGTAAAGAAATTTTTTTTTTAATATACATAACTGGTAATGTGTAACTGGTAATAAAGTGTAAAGAAGGAATGTTCTTTGTGAGATAATAATGCAAAAAAATTATTTAAATTGTTGTATAACTAATGTGACAGTTTGTCCATTAAAATTAATATTAGTACTGAATTTATTTTTCTGAGTTAAATTTCTGTTTTTGTTTTACAATTACTAAATAATTTTGTGTTTTACTACCAAGTAATGAAACTTTATTTTACAATTTCATTGTATCTGGATTGTACTTGGATAGGGTTCTGGGAGTTATTCTACTCCCCAAGTCCAGCGTGGGGCCAGGCTTGACTTGTGAGTGTTGGTCCACCAGGCTGTTGCTTGGAGCGACTTGCAGGCCCACATATCCACCACAGCCTGGTTGGTCTGGCACTTCTTGAAGAAAATTATCTACTTTTCTCTTGAAGGTGTCCATGTTAGTTCTGGCAATTAACACTTTACAATTTTGCATGGCAGTATGACTGGTCATTCTGAAGGGGGGGAGAATGATGGGGTGTCCATATGGGTGTTCTGATTATACAGGTTTCACAGTACAGTATATAGGTTATGAACTAAAACACTTTTTAAAACAATATTGAAACAATACTACCAAAGTAGATTAATATTTGTTCGAGGTTGACTAAAAGAAAAATGAATTATAAAATGTATTACTGTACACTTATTATAAATTTACACAATGTTTCAAACCTACAAGTTCATTCTAAAGTGATGGAACAGTATTGGATATACAGTATACCACTGGGAGGTCAGGTACATACAAATAAGTGAGGTGTAAAAGGTAAGAGGCATAGGTCAATTACCTATACATATATACCATGCATATATATGTATGTTTTGGCAATATTTCTTATGCTCACTTGGAGTATGTTGAGCAACCATGGACCTCTGATATTTATACAGTGTTCCCTGATTGTGCCTATGACACTCTGCTTTTCACTGCTTCTATTCTGCATTTCCTTCCATATCTTTCACTCCAGTATGTTGTTATTTTACTGTGTAGATTTGGGATCTGGTCCTCCAGTATTTTCCATATGTATATTATTTTATACCTCTCTCGCCTCCTTTCTAGGGAAACGGGAGCTCTTGTCACCCTATTTTGATTTTGAGAGTTTTGAGACAATACCAATAATTTAGGTGCTTTATCGTGTATGTATGCCGTATATGTTATCTGTATTCCCTCTATTTCAGCAATCTCTCCTGCTCTGAAAGAGAAAGTGAGTATCGAGCAGTACTCAAGACAAAACAGCACAAATGATTTGAATAGTACTGTACAACCATTATGATGAGATCCATGGATTTGAAGGTTCTCGTAATCTATCATATCATTTTCCTGGCTGATGCTATATTTGCTTGGTTATGCTCCCTAAAGGTTAGGCTGTCAGATATCATTATTCCCAAATCCTTTACATTCTGCTTTCCTACTATGGGCAGATTTTATTGTGTTTTATACCTTATATTTTGTTTAAGGTCCTCATTTTTACCGTACCTGGAATTTATCACTGTTAAACATCATGTTATTTTCTGCTGCCCAGTTGGAACTTTTATTAATATCTGCATGTAATTTAACTATCTTCTACAGAAGTAATTTTCATGTTAATTTTTGTGTCAGCTACAAAAGATGATACATAGCTGTGACTTGTATTATTGTCTATATCTGATGTGAGAATAAATGAAAGCAGTGGTGCAAAGACTACCCTGAGGTAAAGAGCTTTTGACTGTGCTTGAACTTGATTTTATTTGGTTGACTGTTACTCTGTGTTCTGTTCAACAGAAAATTGAATGTCCACTTTACCCGTTATTCCCTTTGATCTCATTTTGTGTGTAAAGTCCGTGTAGACCACATCTGCATTCTGTTTTTCTTCTAATGCCTCAGTGATTTTGTTGTAGTAGTTAAGTGGCTGCGAGAGGCTTCATCTTCCTTCTCTAAATCCATATTGGCCTGGGTTGTGGAGGTCATTGGTCTCCATGAAACTGGAAACCTGATTCCTTATCACTCTCTCAAATATTTTTATTATGTGGGACATTAGTGCAACTGGTCTATAATTCTTAGCCAATGCTTTGCTACCTCCCATGTGATGAGGAGCTATATCTGCTGATTTAAATGAATCTGGTATCTCCCACGCGTCCAAGCTCTTTCTCCACACTACTCTGAGTCTGGACCCAGGGCTGAGTGCATGGGCCTGTTGTCAATTTCTCTTTCAAAATCTGCGGTGTTCGTGTTAATATCAGTTATATTTTCAAGGTCTTTGGATATCATGCATAAAGATGCTGTCTGGATCTTCCATTTTCATGCTGTTTATTAGGGGTGCTAAACATGTCCTCATACTGTTTTTTAGGATTTCACTAATCTTTTTGTCATCCTCTGTGTATGAACCTTCACTTGTACAAATAGAGCAAATACTGATAGTGGCTTTTGCCTTTGATTTTCCATATGTGGAGAAATATTTGGGTTTTTCTTACTCTTTTGTATGGTTTTCTGTTCTAATTGCATTTCTTCAATCTGATATGATTGCTTCAGTCTCTGCTCGATTTCTTCAATCTCCATGTTTAAATTATTTCTTCTTTGTAGATAGTCGTGTCTGCTTAAGCATTTCTGTTTTTTTCCTTCTTTTGTAGTGTTGTCTGCATTCTCTTCCTACGTTAGTCCACTTTGTGGATTTCCACAAAGGGACACGTTTCTGACATTTTATGCTTTGGAAGTCAGTTGTTCTATTCCTTGTATGGGATTTTTATTACTAAGAACAGTTTCCCATTGAATATTTGTAAATTCCCTATTTCCATATCCAGTCTATCCTTTTATTATTAAAATTTAATTTATTGAATAACCCCTCTTGCTTGATCATTGTTTTAGGCCTATTACAAGTACAGTATTAATGTTAGTTTGTACTTCAACAAGCTTGTGATCTCAGTATGTGGTATCTGAGATTGTAATGTCCCTGATTATGTTTCATTGTTTATGAAGTTCAGATCTAGAATATTTTCTCTCCTAGTTGGCTCTGATATCTGTTGGTGGAGTGGAAATTTGTCACAGAAACTAAGTAGTTCACTAATCAGTGGCTGGTTATGTCCAGATAAATTTCCTGGTATTATATTATTGTTTGCTATTCTCCATCTTAGACTGGGCAAGTTGAAGTCACCTAGAAAGACAATATCAGGTAATGGGGTTGCCAGATAATCGAGGCTATTATCTATTTTGTTTATCTGTTCTGTGAATTCCTCAGCCCTTGCATCTGGCAGTTTGTATACTGCACAGTATTCGAATATTAGCTAATTTTCTTTTCTCTATTTTTACTCCCAGTACTTCTACCCCCTCATTTGTAGAATTAAGGAGCTCCGAGCATACAAGGTCTTCTCTGTATAAACAAACCTACTCCTCCATGTGACATATATACCCTATCACATCTATATAGATTATATTCTAGTATCCAGATCTCACTGTCCAAGAATTCCCCTGCATGGGTTTCTGTGAAAGCTCCAAATACTGCTATTATATTACTTTACCAGTAAATTATATACAGTGCATGTAATATCATTACTGTCTAAAACTTATTTTGCTCAGTGATAGGGACCAACAGCTTAAATACTCATTATCAGCTGATCATGCCAAAAATTATTTCTCATCAAAGTGACTGATTCATTGCCCTTCTTTAGTTCCTTTCTCTACTATAATCAAATTCAAAGTGATTTGTAAAACTCTGATAATTCATTTTCAAAATGTTACATATTACGCTGTACCAGTGTAACCAACCTTAATATTCAGAGCTCTACCTAGATTTTTTAATTATAAAAAAATCATGTATGGAACATTAAAAACTGATATTCACTAAAATAGTAAAAATTACCATTCATTGCTACTGCAGCCAGTAGTACGGTCACTGCTAATATTTATATTCATCACTATTTGAAGGCTAAAGCCCACTGTGAGAGAGGGGCAAGAAGAGTTTGTTCATGTTACTTTTCAATGAGGTTTTAATACTGTATCATAAATCTAGTCTAGCCAAGCTTATCTAAATATACAAAATAATCAAAATGTATGTAATGTAATCAAATTGTAACTCAAGTCAATAAGCAGCTGTAACAATTCACAAACACAACACCATCTTTCATCAATACAAAGTAGGCAATGACACTGCCAACTACAGCAGACAGATTTTGAAGTGTTAAACACATTAACAATTAAGCTAAAGGCTTCTTATTCCTATACACTTATGAGTGCTGGCCACAAGACTACGGGTAACCAGTATACTGTACAAATCTTCATAATATGTACTGGGCAGAAGATCAATTATGCTTCGTTTATAAAAACTTCAACGCATATGTTCTTTCCTTTACACCACCTACTCCAGCCTCAAATTTGAGCTTCTTGGGCTACTGTTGGAGCAATTATCCCGCATATACGCCAGATAAGCAGCAGTATATCTCCCTAAAATACCCTACTGATGTCAGAGAAGATGAGAACGCTGTGTGTGGGTGGAGAGATAGGAGATAAAGGCGACCAAGGTTGGTGATGGCAGCAGACAGGAGGATTTCCACTGCCTTCCTCTCTCCTCCAACACAACCCTCGTGGTGACACTTGCGTAGGAGAGCGGCATAACTGACCAAGACCCACCTTAGGAGCTGACTAGCAGTTTTCATCTCATGTAAAAGGCGAAACGTTGGCTTAGGTGTTCTTTCTCATTGCATTGTCCAAACTTCGTCTGCCATGTTTACATGTTATTTTCACCTCATGGAAGTGCCTGTGTACATCGACAATGCTACACCAGGTAATTCCATCCTAGGAACTAAAAATATACAACTACAATTATAATCATAAATATTGTTGATAGTATTTATGTATTAATAAAGTAATATACAGAGGGTGGGATAACTGTCCGTTACCTTCACAGCGAAGGCCATTCCGGTTCTCCGTTCTGGGAACCTCAGACGGGAATATAATAGTGGGAAGTTTACCCGGACGCTGTTCAGGTATCCGGCCGGTCACGATATAGTGTACAGGGTTTCCCCTCTAATTACCTAGGAGGCAAACTACACTTATTTAAGGAATAACAAAAATAAATGACGCATTACATTGCCGAGTTTAATTCTGGACAGTTAAATTACTTACAGTATACTCATTTTTGGCAATTAAATGTTTTTAATACAGTATCGCCCTTCAGGGCAAAATAAAACAAATTTTGAAAAGACTTAGTCATAGGTCAGAACAGTAAATATCTAAGCAGCGCAAGATATATATCGAATATATGCTATTTAATTAATTGCAAATGAAAAAATGCCTGAAACACCTGATACTGTATATACAGGTGTGTATGTGTGTGTATATATATATATATATATATATATATATATATATATATATATATATATATATATAATATATATATATATATATATATATATAATATGTGTCTGTGCAAGACTGGACACTAGACGCTTAGGGCTAGCTTCACTAAACTTTTCAGGATGATATCTGGGTGATATGCGACTGTCATGGGTTGCTCAAGATCAGCCATAGGGGATCAGGGTCATCTCTTAAGAAATATAAGTTCCCACAAGGATTTTGAGTTGGAAAGATAAAGGGAGAAAGTGAAGAGAATGGGGAAGAGGCGAGGAGAGGAGAGGGAAAGAGAGAGGCAATGAGAGAAGAAGAAAAGGGTGAAGAAGGGAGAGAGATAGAAAAAGAATGGGGAGAGGGAAAGAGAGAGGTGATGAGAGGGCAAGAAAAGGGCGAAGAAGGGAGACTGGGGAAGAGGAAAGAAGAGGGGGTGGATTTGGGAATAGATGTGAGTGGGCCTAAAGGGGGAAGGGGCAGCAACACCTGGGCACCACTATCATTACCTCATGTATTGTATATATAAATTTGAATGACCATCACGAGTTAATTTATTCATGATTTACACACATACACACACACACACACACAATGTGTGAAATTGTGAAGAAAACAGTAGTACATCTAGAGACAATGGACTTCGTGACACCCCCAACATGGGTTCAGGGATGGCAAATCTTGCCTCACAGGTTTAATAAAATTCTACAAATAAGTGACAAAGATTAAGCAAGAAAGAGAAGGGTGGGCAGACTGTTGATTGACGGTTGAGAGGCGGGACCAAAGAGCCAGAGCTCAACCCCCGCAAGCACAACTAGGTGAGTACAATGACACAGGTGTGTGAAGAACTCAACAAGCGATTCCAGGACGTCTTCGCAATGGAATGACGAGAAGTCTCTAAAGTTGGAGAGGTGGCAATACACCAGGCAGCCTATGAAGAGTTTGAAATTATCAGAGATGAGGTTAAGAGACATCTACTGGTTCTCGACGTGAGAAAATCTTTTAGACCGGACGGAATCTCACCATGGGTACTGAAAGAGTGTGAAGAAGCACTTTACTTGCGGTCTCTTTGCTTGCTCCATAACGTATATTAAGTCACTGTTGACAGGAGACCTACCAGAAATATGGACGACGGCTAATGTAGTCCCAATATACAAAAAGGGCGACAGGGAAGAGGTACTGAACTACAGGCCAGTGTCCCTAACATGTATACCTTACAAAGGAATGGAAATTGTGAAGAAAACAGTAGTACATCTAGAGACAATGGACTTCGTGACACCCCCAACATGGGTTCAGGGATGGCAAATCTTGCCTCACAGGTTTAATAAAATTCTACAAATAAGTGACAAAGATTAAGCAAGAAAGAGAAGGGTGGGCAGACTACATTTTTTTGGACTGTCGTCAGAAAGCCTTTGACACAGTATCCCATCAAAGGCTGGTGCATAAGTTGGAGAAACAGGCAGGAGTAACTGGTAGGGCGCTCCAGTGGATAAGGGCATACCTAAGTAATAGGAAGCAGAGTGTTACTGTGAGGGGGTGAGACCTCAGAATGGCGTGAGGTCACCAGTGAAGTCCCACAGGGTCCTGTACTCGGACCTATCCTGTTTCTAATATACGTAAATGATCTTCCAGTGGGTATAGACTCATTCCTTTCAATGTTTGCTGACGATGCAAAAATTATGAGAAGGATTAAGACAGGAGGATTGCATGAGGCTTCAAGATGACCTGGACAAACTGAAGGAATGGTCTAACAAATGGCTGTTAGAGTTTAACCCTAGCAAATGTAAAGTAATGAAAATAGATGTAGGAAGCAAGAGAACAGATACAAGGTACTATTTGGGAGTTGAAATTCTCCAGGAAACGGATGGTGAGAATGAATTGGGGGTTGATATCATGCCAGACTTGTCCCCTGAAGCTCGCATCAAGAGGATATCATTAGCGGCATATGCCAGGTTGGCCAATATAAGAATGGCCTTTAGAAACCTGTGTAAGGAATCATTCAAAGCCTTGTCAAGCACAAGACTAAATTGGAGAAGGTTCAGAGGTATGCCACCAGACTAGTATGCAAGCTGAGGGATATGAGCTATAAGAAGAGATTAAGGGAAATAAACCTCAAGTCGCTGGAAGAAAGAAGAGTTAGGGGAGACATGATCACCACATACAAGATTCTATATGTGTGGTGATCATGCCTCACCACCCACATACACTCGATAGGGTAGATAAAGACAATTTAACACAGGGGGGGCACACACACAACAGAGTGGTAGACGGTTGGAACAAGTTAAGTGAGAAGGTGGTGGAGGCCAAGACCGTCAGTAGTTTCAAAGCGTTATATGACAAAGAGTGCTGGGGAGACGGGACACCACGAGCGTAGCTCTCATCCTGTAACTACACTTAGGTAATTACACTTAGGTAATTACACACAAGGGGCCACAGGTAGCAACTGAGTACTATACCCAGATGAGTCATAGAGATAGAGGCCAAAACCTTTTCCTTATTCTCATATCAGATATAGACAAAAATACAAATCACAGCTTCGTATCATCCTTTGCAGATGACACAAAAATCAGTATGAAAATTACCTCGGCTGAAGACATTGAAAAACTTCAAGCTGATATTAATCAAGTTTTCGACTGGGCATCAGAAAATAACATGATGTTTAACAGTGATAAATTCCAGGTACTCAGGTACGGTAAAAATGAGGACCTTAAACATAATACAGAGTACAAAACACAATCAAATGAACCCATAGTAGGAAAACAGCATGTAAAGGATTTGGGAATAATAATGTCTGACGACCTAACGTTTAAGGAGCATAACCAAGCAAATATTGCGACAGCCAGAAAAATGATAGGATGGATTACGAGAACTTTCAAATCCAGGGATCCCATCACAATGGTTGTACTCTTCAAGTCATTTGTGTTGTCCCGTCTTGAGTACTGCTCAGTACTCACTTCCCCCTTCAGAGCAGGAGAGATTGCTGAAATAGAGGGAATACAGAGAACATATACGGCACGCATAGGCGAGGTAAAGCATCTAAATTATTGGGATCGTCTCAAAGCTCTCCAAATGTACTCACTAGAAAGAAGACGAGAGAGATATCAAATAATATACACCTGGAAGATACTGGAGGGCCAAGTACCAAATCTGCACAGTAAAATAACGACGTACTGGAGTGAACGATATGGAAGAAAATGCAGAATAGAACCAGTGAAGAGCAGGGGTGCCATAGGCACAATCAGAGAACAACGTCCTCCCAGCAAGCATAAGAAATATTGCCGGAACAACCGTGGACATCTTCAAGAGGAAACTAGATTTATTCCTCCAAGGAGTGCCGGACCAACCGGGCTGTGGTGGGTATGTGGGCCTGCGGGCCGCTCCAAGCAACAGCCTAGTGGACCAAACTCTCACAAGTCAAGCCTGGCCTCGGGCCGGGCTTGGGGAGTAGAAGAACTCCCAGAACCCCATCAACCAGGTATCACCCAGGTATTAGAAAAAACGTTTTTAGTGTCAGAATACTGTAGTTAACAAATGGAATGCACTAGGCAGTGATGTGGTGGGCAGACTCCATACACAGTTTCAAATGTAGTTATGATAGCTAAATAAGCTCAGGAATCTGTACACCAGTTGATTGACCGTAGAGCGGCGAGACCAAAGACCCGAAGCTCAACCCTCGCAAACACAACTAGGTGAGTACACACACACACACACACACACACACACACACACACACACACACACACACACACACACACACACACACACACACACACACACACACACACCACACCACACCACACCACACCACACCACACACACACACACACACACACACACACACACACACACACACACACACACACACACACACACACACACACACACACACACACACGAGGACACAAATTCAAGCTAAGGAAATGAAGGTACCAAAAAATATTAAGTTTTCTTTTGCAAACAGAGTGGTAGATGGTTGGAATAATTTAAGTGAGAAGGTTGAGGACGGCAAAACCGTCAGTACCATAGCTTCAAAGAGTTTATGTCATAGTGCTGGGAAAATGGGACACCACAAGCGTAGCTCTCATCCTGTAACTACACTTAGGTAATTCGTGGCTTCTTTTAGGTCATAGTCCTAAGGACCCGGGTTCAATTCCTGGTGGAAACAAATGGGCAGTTTCTTTCACACTGATGCACCTGTTCACCTAGAAGTAAATAGGTACCTGGGAGTTAGATAGCTGCTAAGGGCTGCTTCCTGGGGATGTGTATGTGTGTGTGCACGAGTATTAAAGAGAAATGTACGTAGTAGATATAACAGGAAAAATAGATTGGTTAGAAAGGCGGGAGTCCAAGAGCTAAATAGCTTGATTCTGTAGACACAAATAGTAAATACAAGTGATAAATATACACACACACACAGTTAGAGACATAAGACACAGACAAAGCAGAATGCACCAAAGAGGTTGTTGAAGCCAATTCCATCCACAAATTTAAATAGAAATTGTAAAATGTTAATATTGCGAGGGATAATTAGCAAGCCACAAGCGAATGGCTAGGTGGCATGGAATGAAGAGTTAGATCTCATTTCCTTGTAGTCACTGATAGGTAAGTACTGACACAGACAAAGCCACAAAAACAGACAAGAGACAGACTGACAGTCATACATAGAGACAAACCAGTGACAGTGAGAGACAGATAGACATACAGAGCTGGAAGGACTGACAGAAAAATACAGTAAAAAGAGCAACAGATACACACACAGTGACAGAGACTAGGTCGACCCTGTATATTATATTCAGTACTGTTCTTTGCAACCTATATACTGTATATGTATATACACGCTTTACATGTTCTGGTATATATAATACCACTGTTAAGGATAGAATTTGGCTGGAAGTGCTTGCATGATTTTTTGATGTCCAACTATAGTCAGAAACTGCTACAGGGTGTCCACATGCTCACCCATCCAGCTACTGGCCAGATGCAAAGTTATTTAACTCTGCTTTTCCATCCACTTTGGCTGGTCAATAGAGTAACAGCTTTGTATGTTGCATGGCTGGCGTTCGATCCACAATGGTCCATGTGATTGGGCACCATTAACATTTACCTTCTAATATTCTTTTTAAGTGCTATACAGTAGTCATATGCATTGGCTTAACACTCTCTCCTGACAATAGTCTAATCTGCATTATGCCTCACTGATTGTACATAATAATAATAATAATAATTTGTTTTGTCAGGGACAGGCAACCTGTGAATTCATATACTGTATACAGTACTTTGGGCTTTTATCAATGTTTCCTAAGGTTGAAGTAACGGCCTTCCCCAGGATGCAACTCCACAACAGTTGCCCAATTCTTGAGTATCTCTTTACTACTAGGGGCAGAGATATTAGGTGAAAGGAAATGTACCCAACTACTCCCGTCCCTCCTGGGATTCTCGATTGTGAGTTGAGAACAAACCCAACTATACGACTTCATGGAGATTATGCTCATTATAGTGTAATTTAAGTGGTAACTTTAATTAAAATAACAAATGCAAATTTAGATCTCGGCTTATATTCTAAAATGTGAAAATTAACTTTGTTTTGTATTACTTTTATGATCTTGTGCTTGATGTTTCTATTGAGATATAATGTTTTGTATTTGTTTATCTACACTTAATTACAGCACATATCAAGGTGGGGGGGGGGAGAGAAAAGACCTACAAGAAAATTATAACTTTTAATTTCTGCACAAGTTTCAATTAACTTCATATACTGTATGTTGTAGCTATATCATTCTTGGCCCAGCAACTGTCAAGCTTCAAAATATAAGCTACCTAATGAATTTCTAAATACAGTATTTTGTTAATGTAGTTAAATGTCTGTACAGAAGCATTATACAGTACCTCACTGAAGGCGTCTGATCCAAGTATTTTAATCTTGTAACATTTGGATTAATGTTATGTTATATATTTAGGCCTAAAGTAAAGCACTAAAATTAAAGAATTTTTCAGTGCATCACATCTGATTTAAAGTTACTGTATGACTGAAATTCCAAAAAATCTGTTATTCTGCTATAAGTACATCTGTAAAGAGGACATTAAAATATTTATTATTTTTCATCATCAAGTGTGTGTAGTTTATCTTGTGGGTGATACGTTATTCAAGATAATGAAGATTTTCTTTTCCCTGTACTGTACTGTATGGATTATACGAAGGTGATTGGAATATATAGTTCATTTTAAATGAAGATGCCTGCTCCCTTCCCCTTGAAATCAGTTAATAAAACATATGATGGATATCAAAGACCTTAAGTATTTCTCAAGTATGTTAAGTACTGTATAGTACTGTATTTCCATATTTCAGTACAAGTGAAGCCCCAGCCCTGGAGGACTACCTCCGAGTAGGAGACAGAACTGTGTATATTAGTGGTGTCAAATTATGGCCTTCTTTAATTTAAACACACATCAATAATGTATGCAATTTTCTAATTGTACATTTTTCAGTGCTGTAATATGTAGTTTGCTTTACTAGGGATATTAGCCAAATTAAAGCATGTGTTTCATATTGCTTTTCTTAAGATTTAAGTACTGTACTGTATACTATATATTTAATAACAAGAAAAATTTTAACTTTGTAAAGCATGTTTTAAACTAAAAAAAAAAAAGATATTTTCCCACTTATTATTATTTCATATCACAGTACTTTTTATTGTACAATATTGGCTTCTAATTACACTGTTCTAATTGAATTCAAATTCAAATTTTGAATTTGAATGAGAAAAGAAAGCTTATGTATGACATGTTTAACAAGCAATGCAACATGTTTATCTTTGTCTCGAATTATACTAACAGTAGGCGTAAAATTATTAGAACCTGGTATTAGATAAGGAAATCAATAACTTTGTTAATTTAATTATTAGATGAATTTAATTTTATTGCAGGAGTTATTGAATAACAATAATATTAATAAATTATTAAACTATTATAAAATAATGGACTAGCATACATACCAGGTAAATACTGTTTATTACATTATGTAAAATGTAAATTTAACAAAAGTTGGTTACATATAATAACGTTAATATTAAGACACCATAAAAATATAAAAAATAGTCTAACAGGAAGGGAAGGGATTTATCAGGGGAAAGCATCAAGCCATTACGACTATATAGCACTTGGAAGGGGTCAGGATAAGGATTTGGGATGGGACGGGGGGGGGAAAGAAATGTTGCCCAACCACTTGGACGGTCGGGGATTGAATGCCGACCTGCATGAAGCGAGACCGTCGCTCTACCGTCCAGCCCAAGTAGGAGAAAATTAAAAGTTTTGTGAAATACAAGTATTTCTGACAATGCACTTCATCATTATAGATAAATGACTAATGAGTGTTTACCTACTGTAAGAATTCTACTTTCTGGCATGTTATTGGACACATTAATAGAATGAACTCATTGCAAGTGTTGAAACATATTTCCCATTAACCCTAACAGGCCTCCAATAAATCCAGTTAAAAAATAATACCTGAGTTGCATTTAAAGTAACTGTGACTGAACTGCAAGTATTTTGACAGTGTTGAGATGGATACAAGGTGAGATTACTTGACCCATCTCCCTGTATGAGAACAACATTAGCAAACTCTGTTAAAGGTAACCGATATGAATTAGACTCTGGCCCATCTACAAACAAAAATCGATAAAGAGCAACTTCCGTTTCCGACGGTATGAAATAAAGTCTCGGGAAGATTTTGCGAACAACGTGTAAAGTTTCCAGTCTATTAACCTTCCACTCGATATGAATGTCACCATTATTAAGTGTTTTTTCCTTCATAATTTTGTTTAAGGAATTTACATTAGTTTCTGACTTCGAACATATTTCAATGCACCAATTTCAACTTCTTCTTGTATATCTAGTTTGTCAGCTAAATCTGTCCAGGAAATTGGATGAAGAAGAGCATCAGTAACAATCACCACTTTCCCATTATTATAGTAGAGATCTCGAAATTGGTTTACACCAGAGGCTGTAATGGGCTCAGAAGTGTCATGACATGACACGCAGTCAATATACGGTTGATCAAAGAAAGGGTTGGGCAGCAGGCACTCCTCAGAGTACCACACACTCAGCTCCGGGTACCGGCTCAGGAGAGGCAAGGCCATGTACCTCAGTCTCGTCATGACTGGATAGATCATGTCCTGAATATTACGTGTCACAAACTTTCTCGTCGGGTTGTGGAGAGAAATGACAGCAAACATCATGACACACACTGCCGTGACACCCATGATCAACTTGGTTGCCAGTAGGAGGTAATGGGTGAGCGTCGACACAGGTCCACTCCTTTCTTTTCTGCCTTCTTCACTCCTCTTACGGTCTCTACTCCTTGCTTCAATAGCTTCCTTTTCCTTCTCTTCCCTGAACACTGAGGTAAATACATTATGGATATCGCTGCTGGACAAGCCCAGGTCTTCCCCTGCTCTCCAGATCTTCCCAATGTCGTCTCCAACAGACGTATATGCAGCCATGAATATTACCACAACAGTGGCCACTAATATTCTCCTCGTATACCTATGGCCACTAAGTATTATCTAAGTATGGCTGCCACCTTGTATGGCTGAGGCTGACCAATATGCTCCTGTTATGGCTGGGACTGGTCGATTCGTATATGACCGTTTCGGATAATGTCGATTCGGTATACACAAAAGACAGTTCGTTCACGGACAATTTCGTGCACAAGAACTCTTGTTGATCACTTGTGACACAAAAGATTATTGACGTGTACTCACCTAATTGTACTCACCTAATTGTGCTTGCGGGGGTTGAGCTTTGGCTCTTTGGTCCCGCCTCTCAATGTCAATCAACTGGTGTACAGATACATGTGTGTATTTGTGTGAATGATTACTATGTATGTATATGTATATATGTATACGNCGCACACACCATCTTCCGAGGAGGGTGCCAGCAAGGCGTACGGAACGAATAATAGGAATGGTAAGACAGGAAGGCGAGACAATGTGAAGACTAAATAATGCGAAAACAGAATCAAGAGAAGACAAGAAGCACGGAAGAGGACCAACGAGTTCGAGAAAGAACTAGAGGGAAACCTCACCGGAAGTCAACAGACATTCCAATAATATTGGAAGTATTGAAGAGTTCTGCAAACCAACGAGAACCGTGAGAAGCAAGTGCAAATGCACAGAGGGACACATGGCCCAAAGAGACCCCTGACCAAGGGACACACAGGGATCCCAAAACGAAGGGAACATGTATGTGACATAATTGCGAAAAGGCGAGGAAAGGGGAGAAAAGCACCCCAAGGAATGATGGAACCGATAAACCTGAAGGGACATGGAACCAAACCCGAGAAGGTGTAGACCTGAAACCAACAAGAACGCAGAGGGGGAAGGAAAATCCCACTCCGAGAAACTGCAAGCCCCACTCTGAGAGTACAAAAACCCAAGCAGGACAAAACGGGGCCTAGGCCCCCCCAGGTAACCCCTCCCCATCCCCGGGAACTTCTACGGCAGGACCCGGGGCCGAGTCTTTCCCGCAAAGCCCCAGCCCCACAAGAAAAAGCCACGGCAGCCGTACAAAACACAAAGGAAGGGAGCCCACTGGTCAGACCCATACGGCATGGCTGGAGGAACAGGCTTGAATGCCTCCGCCGCTACCCCGGACGAGGAAAACCCCCGAGACCGCTTGAGTCCCAACCCAATCAAGCCCTGCCCTAACCCAGAAACCCGCCTATGGTTCGGAGCCGGAAGCAAGGTGAGGAAGTATGCATGACAGAAGAGGAAGGACTAGGAAGAGCGACGGAACCAGAGCCGAAGCGACTCCCACCCCCAAGTCCGGACCCCTATAACCAAAACGGGGCAGTCTCGGGGCATCCGGGACCGCAACCAACCTAGAACGTTGCAGCAACCTAAACCTAGCATGCAATTCCGCAGCTGCCTGCACCCGCATATCATGATCAGTGGCTTGGGTGAGTGGGAGCATATACAGACAACATACGTCGCACGACTCTGGGTCAAAACAAACACAGACCCAACAGGCAGCATGGCAGAGGCACAACTGGTGAGTGTCACTCTGAGACATGGGGACAGAGCAACCTTCAAACTCACAAGACGCGAGGGGGGGACTCAGTGGTCACATCCATCAGACCACGTAGCCCCTGTGGGGTTTCCCAGGGCCCTTAGTCTTGGTTACACATTAATGGAAGCCTAAGCAGGGTACTGCAAACTGGCGCCAAAGTCTACCAAACAACCTTCTAAACGCTGAACCCCTGGGATATGTCCATTCATGGGGCCAAGTGGGGAGCATCACCAAACAGAAAATATATGTATAAAAACCCTTAGAACAGCAATGGGGACCACAAAGGCAGACCCCCCGCCCCACCCAACAGGCAAAAACAAAAGAAAAAACCCTCAAGAAGACAACCTACCCAGGCGGAACAGAGCCGGCCGCTGTTATTGGTGAAAACTAGCTGTGCAGTACCCCGCGCCCCTACCAGTGATGAAAACTACCATCTACCTAGAGACAAACAAGGGCAACAAAACCCTAGCTGACTCCAAGGGCGGCCAAATACCGAGTGGTAAAAGACACAGCAGAGGTAGATCCCAAGGTGACTTGTGGAAGGTGGCCCCAAGCCCCAAGGGCAGTATTTACAGGGCACCTAGGGAAGAGAGCCCTAGGCACATGCATCCCGAGTACCGTGGAATCTCTCTCCTGGCTCACACACCACCTGTTGAGACAGCCCACACCACAAGGCACAGAACTGAAACAAAACCGGAGCCAGAGGCACCCAACCGACCAGTAATCACATCAACCAAGAACTGCTGGTTGGATCGCCAGCACAGATGGTCTGGGGCTTCCCCTTCCCACTCTCGGGGAGGGGAGGTTGCGCAGACGGCAGTGGGCAACGTGATGACGTCATGCTAGTTTGATAAATTTGTTTGGGAAGTTTTGTTCACTCATTTGGCTTTCGGTAGCAATATTTTCACCAGAATAGGGGTTTGTTTTGGGGCGCCTACCTTTCTAGGTACCTGTCCTGGTTGATGGCAGACATAGAATGCTCCCAACCAAATGGGGGGGGTTCTATAGGCTATTGCTCCTCGTGCCTCTCAGAGGGGGGCCAGGTTTTGGCTCGTGGTCCCCGGTAGGCAAGAACTCCAAGCACTTTGACTGATGCCAGAAAGTTATACATATCCATTCAGCCTGGATAGCTCTGGGGAACCGACGGGGCTCCTCACAGAAAAATGATCAAAGACTGAATCTGTTTGAAAAAACTTGTGATTCTGACACAACTAAGAATATTCAGGATGCTGCTAAGAGAGATAAGAAGAGATGAAGTGTTCAACAGTCATATTCAGAATATTCTTCCTTGACATATTTTACTATACTGAGTAGAGAATTTCATTAACATTGAACTTACAAATAACAAGTTCGCTGCACCTCTGTTTATACTAGACAATGCCCTGGTGCATGGGAAAATATTTTTGTTATTTTTCCTTCTAATATTGTTAAAATAAGTTCCATATTTACAGGAAAAAAAAATATGACTTGCCATGGCCATAGTGGAGAAAACTTGTGTTAACATCATTAATTCATGTTCGCTCATGTAGCAAGTGTCCCAGAGGTGTCGTGTGGGCCATTCAATCGATGGGAGTCGACGCGAATATATTTGTTTATATTTATTTACAATGTTACTGACCTAATTGTTAAAATTGTTGAATTTTTGCCGAATTTGTTCAATTGTGTCGCTTGATGTTCTAATATTATAAAACGTACATAACACCGATACACACAAATATGTGCGTGTCATTAACATACAAACAAAATGTTTTGTTTCACAGTAAATTGCATAAATATTATTGATGTTTTCCACAATGTACACTTGCACACTCATGTACATGATTATGCTCCATTATGAAACACGCAGAAGTTCTGGCGGGTGTGATAGTCACTGAGGCAGTCCACATAACACATGGCAACACTGCACTCTGCAGCTGGTTGAGACTTTTTTCTTCCTTTGGCCTCATTTGTGTGTTCTTACAAACAGTACGCTCATGTTGGCCTTTTAAACGCTTTCCAGTAGCTGGTATCTAGTCTATTTTGTGTAGCTGAAAGCCCTCCTTGAAAGCCAGCATGTCTGTTGGGCTGAATGTCTTTGCTGAGCATTATTAGTAATTGTGTCAAAACGGTAAGACTATACACACTCATAGTTGGTCTGTGACCTGATTTCACCATGTACATATACATACTGTTTAGCATGGTTATGTCAACAAAGTAGAAAAACACCTTGTCCACTTGACAGTTTTATGTACACACTCCACAGTGTCAACCATCATGTCACACTTAGCAACCAAGTGTATGTTTATGTTAAAGTCTATGACACAAATCTGGTTTATGTATAGTTTTTTGTTGTAGTTGTTGTTTATTTGCTGGCCTTGCCACTGTTTACAATCCTACCAGTGTGAATGGCTGTTAAAATACTGTATTCATTTCACATCTGTCTCTTCAATGAACTGCAAGCATATTTTCACTTTTTTGTCTATCTGACATTCACCTACAGCAATATTTTCACTAAACACTGGGATTTTCCTCCTCCATGACTTTACTGTGCTACACACTTCAGTTTTCTATTTGAACAAGAACTTTCTTAGTAAGGGACTGGAATACTGTAATAATTTTGTATAAAATGTGGCTTTGATCAGCAGTGGTACCATCAGTGTCTACTATACAGTACTGCCAGAGAAACCATGAGGATCATTATTTGGAATGTCTAAGTCAGTACTTGTATATAAAATCATGTCATTGACCAGTCCTGTTTCACAATCACAAAATGTGAAGAATTTCATTCCAAATATGTGATATTTGAAGGGGAGGTACTACCTGAAGGCAAGATGTCCTCAGACAAGAACAAGTAATTTGTTAATCAACTTCTGCTTGATACCTGCTTGATGGGGTTTTGGGAGTTCTTCTACTCCCCAAGCCCGGCCTGAGGCCAGACTTGACTTGTGAGAGTTTGGTCCACCAGGCTGTTGCTTGGAGCGGCCCTCAGGCCCACATACCCATCACAGTCCAATTGGTCCAGCACGCCTTGAAGAAAACAATCTAGTTTCCTCTTGAAGATGTCCACGGTTGTTCCCGCAATATTTCTGATGCTCGTTGGTAGGACATTGAACAACTGTGGACCTCTGATGTTCATACAGTATTCTCTGATTGTGCCCATGGCACCTCTGCTCTTCACTGGTTCTGTTCTGCATTTTCTTCCATGTCGTTCACTCCAGTACGTTGTTATCTACTGTGCAGATTTGGGACCTGTCCCTCCAGTATTTTCCATGTGTATATTATTTGGTATCTCTCTCTCGTCTCCTTTCTAGTGAGTACATTTGGAGAGCTTTGAGACGATCCCACTAATTTAGGTGCTTTATCTCGTCTATGCATGCCGTATATGTTCTCTGTATTACCTCCATTTCAGCAATCTCTCCTGCTCTGAAGGGGGAAGTGAGTACTGAGCAGTACTCAAGATGGGACAACACAAGTGATTTGAAGAGTACAACCATTGTAATGGGATCTCTGGACTTGAAGGTTCTCGTAACTCATCCTATCATTTTTCTGGCTGACGCAATACTTGCTTGGTTATGCTCCCTAAACGTTAGGTCATTGGACATCATTATTCCCAAATCCTTGACATGCTGTTTTCCTACTATGGGCAGATTCGATTATGTTTTGTACCCTGTATTATGTTTAAGATTCTCATTTTTGCCGTATCTGAGTACCTGGAATTTATCACCATTAAACATCATGTTATTTCTGCTGCCCAATCGAAAACTTTGTTAATATCTGTTTGTAGTTTATCTATGTCTTCAGCAGAGGTAATTTTCATGCTGATTTTTGTATCATCTGCAAAGGATGACACGAAGCTGTGACTTGTATTTTTGTCTATATCTGATATGAGAATAAGGAACAGCAGTGGTGCAAGAACTCTACCTTGAGGGACAGAGCTTTTAACTGCGCTTGAACTCGATTTTACTTGATTGACTGTTACTCTTTGTGTTCTGTTCGGCAGGAAATTGAGTATCCAGCATCTTACTTTACCAGCTATACCCATTGACCTCATTGTGTGTGCAATCACTCCGTGGTCACATTTGTCGAATGCCTTTGCAAAATCTGTGTATACGACATCTGCATTATATTTTTCTTCTAATGCCTCAGTGATTTTGTCATAGTGGTCAAGTAGCTGTGAGAGGCATGATCTTCCTGCTTCAAATCCATGTTGGCTTGGATTGTGGAGGTCATTGGTTTCTATGAATCTAGTGACCTGACTCCTGATCACTCTCTCAAATTATTATGTGGGACGTTAGTGTAAGTGGTCTATAATTCTTTCCCAATGCTTTGCTACCACCCATGTGTAGAGGGGCAATGACTGCTGTTTTAAGCGCATCTGGTATCTCCCCTGTGTCCAAGCTCTTCCTCCACACTATACTGAGTGCCTGTGCTACTGGCACTGCATTTCTTTATAAATTTCTTCCACGAGTCTGGACCCGGTGCCGAGTGCATGGGCATATTGTCAATTTCTCTTTCAAAATCTGCTACGCTCGTGTTGATATCAGTTATATATACAGGTGTTTGGATATCATTCATAAAGAAATTGTCCAAATCTTCCACTTTCATGCTGTGTATTGGAGTGCTAAACATGTCCTCATACTGCTTTTTTAGGATTTCACTAATTTCTTTGTCATCCTCAGTGTATGAACCTTCACTAATACGAATAGGTCCAATACAGGCAGTGGTTTTCGCTTTTGATTTTGCATATGTGAAGAAATATTTTGGGTTTTTCTTTATTTCTTGAATTGCTTTCTGTTCTAGTTGCCTTTCTTCAGTTTGATAGGAATGCTTCAGTCTCTGTTCAATTTCTTCAATCTCCCTGTTTAAATTATTTCTTCTTTGTATGGAGAGTCGTGTCTGCTTAAGCATTTCCGTTAATTTCTTCCTTCTTTTGTAATGTCGTCTGCGTTCTCTTTCTACATTTGACCTCTTTCTGGCTTTCCTCAAAGGAACATGTTTCAGACAGACTTCATATGCTTCAGAAGTCAGTTTTTCTATTCCTTGTGTAGGATTTTTATTTCTTAGAACATTTTCCCATTGAATGTTTGTAAGTTCCCTGTTTATTTTCTCCCAGTCTATCCTTTTGTTATTAAAATTGAATTTATTGAATACAATTGAATTTATTCAATTCTAACCAGGTGTGTAGAACTCTTTGTACAGTACTTTCAATTCTGTTCATTGAATACATCTGTCTTTCAGTTTTCACTATTTTCAAAATGAATATACCTGATAAGTAACCGAAACCTGTCGAGAGACATGTATTTTCCAAAAAACAGGTGACAGAACAATTCAATCTTTGTTCCAACAATCCTGGATGAGGTGTTTTGTTATTTAATCATTATATTGAGGGGCAAAAAATATATACAGTTCAGCTACAATGTTATTCTTCCAATGTTGCAATCGTGATTGTGGTAATATGCCCTCGGTTCCAATAAGTTTGGCCACATATCTGTTTATTTCCTGAACAATATGTTCCATAAGTGACTCACTGAAGTATGCCTTAAAATACTCCATTTCATTCATGTCCTCACCAGAATATGCAAAAACATCTCTAACCCCTACATCTGTATTGTCAAATGTATGGATTTGTGGAACAAATCACCCCACACGAGTACACCTGCTGTTCTGGAGGAGGCACCGCCAACACCACGATCATGTATCCTACTGTCAGGGGCCTGACAGCTGAGTGGACAGCGCTTCGGATTAATAGTCCTGAGGTTCCAGGTTCGATCCCCGGTGGAGGCGGAAACAAATGGGTAGTTTCCTTCACCCTGATGCCCCTGTAACCAAGCAGTAAATAGATACCTGGGAGTTAGACAGCTGTTACGGGCTGTTTCCTGGGGGGGTGTAACAAAAAGGCGGCCTGGTCGGGGACCGGGCCGCGGGGACGCTAAGCTCCAAAATCATCTCAAGATAACCTATACCAACAAAACTAAATTGGCTGGGAGATGAAACCCTCTTACGATAAACACTGTGGGCATGAACACTGGAAGATGAGGGCATAACAATTGAAGATGAGTGCAGTCTTCCCTCAATTTTCCCATGTGACATCACACACTGGTGTTTGGAGGGGTGAGCAGCTCATGCAACAGAACTTCACCTTCAAGTTATCTTGAGGTTATCTTGAGATGATTTCAGGGCTTAGCGTCCCCGCGGCCCAGTCCTCGACCAGACCTCCTTTTTGTTACACACCCCCCCAGGAAGCAGCCCATAGCAGCTGACTAATTCCCAGGTACCTATTTACTGTTAGGTAACAGGGGCATCAGGGTGAAAAACATTTTGCCCATTTGTCTCCGCCTCTACCGGGGATCGAACCCGGGACCTCAGGACTACGAATCCAAAGCGCTCTCCACCCAGCCGTCAGGAGCCCAGAACCACCTGGTAACAGTTCGTACACCACTACACCTTCCACATGTTTACAACTTCCAGGAATAGACTTCCGGGAACAGACGCTGCACAGACTCACATCCCAGTCTCGAGGTGGCAGTGGTGGTGTCAAGTGGGGGTGAGGTCTATACCATCACGCGGCAGTGGTGATGGTGTAGACCTCACCCTGGGGATAGTTATACAGTATGTGCATCTATATCATTATCTATTTGATCACTTTTTTTGAGCCCTGAGCATAATCCTTATCAATATCATAATCATCAATGATACTTTCCTTATGAGTTTCATCAGGTTCTTCTGAATTTCTTTATCAGTTAGTGATTGTGTGGAATGAGCCACAGAGCAGTGTTGTGAGGTGGAGGGTCGTGCATCAGCCATGGAAGCTTTATACAAATTAAAGCCTTCCTGCCAATGCAGCTTATTTAGAATTTTCTTTGAAGATGGCAGCCGTTGTCTTTTTTACTACACAGGACTTTTAAATTTTAAGTGGTACTTTAAAACTTCTCCAAGCGTGATATGCAGATTGTGGATAATTAGCAAGATCATCCCAAGCCATGTGACATAGTGGAAGAGTTAAACTTAATCCTATAAATACCTATACACTTCGAAAAAATTACTTAAATTTTACAATATTTTTCGTATTTTAAAAATTACAAAATTTCTTAAATTAGTAAAATCTAAAACTAATCTTTTCTAAATAAACATAAGTTATCTTTGATAGTTATAAAACTACACTTACCTGCTGTCCACTTGGCTGCGAGTTGCTTGGGTATAGAGGATGAGGGACCGAGCGGCTGGGACCAGCACCCATACCCATGCTACCTCCACTCATGGGACTGAAGAGGGAGTATGTGTTGCCTGATGGTCCATCACCTTCCCCACCCTATAAATAAGTAATGAAAAACTAGTACAAAAAAGAGAAAAACAAAAAACCAATGTTGAATATAATGAAACGCCATTTTCTGGGCGAGTCCCGGAGGCTCCCTGGAGCTATCCAGGCTGAATGGATACGTATAGCTTTCTGGCATCAGTTAATGTGCTTGGAGTTCTTGCCTACCTGGGACCACGAGCCAGAACCTGGCCTCAGAAGAGGCACGAACCTCGTACCTCAGAAGAGGCACGAGGAGCAATGGCCTATAGAAACCCCCTATGGTTGGGAGCATTCTATGTCTACCATCGACCAGAACAGGCACCCAGAAAGGTAGGTGCCCCAGAACAAACCCCTATTCTGGTAAAATTATTGTTACCGAAAGCTGAACAAGTGGACAGAATGCCCCAAACAAAAATTAGACGAGCATGATGTCATGTTGCTGCGCCGCCATCTACGTATCCGCACCCCCCCCCCACTAGTTCTTAAGCTTAGTTTTAGTGCCGGCTACCCAACACTAGTTCTTAGGCTGGATATCAAAACACACGAAAAAACACCGCCGACCGGAGGGAGGGAGGGAGGGATGCCGAGGAGCCTCCGGGACTCACCCAGAAAATGGCGTTTCATTACATTCAGCGCTGGTTTTCTGGGGGAAGCCCCAATGGCTTTCCTGAGTTAACTACCCAAAGTGAAGGAAATCAAGGGACGTACCCGGAAGGTGGTCCGTCCTCACTCCTCAACGCCAAGTCCGAGACAACTGGCTGCAACTGCTGATCCAATGCAATGCAGGCCTTACTAGGCCCCAGGGACATTCACCAGGTAGCGAGCTGCCAGGACCCTGTTCGACCTCCAAAACCCCGGGCCCGAATGTCAACCCAGGACATGTTGCCAAAGACAGCAGCCAAAGCCGCAAATTTACGAACGTCGTGGGCCCGGGGGTAGACCGCAGGCTGGCTAGGCTTAATAACCCCATGGAAGACCTGAGAGACCCGAGCCTGGGAACAGGGAAGAAGGGAGACCGGGTCAACCCAGTGCACATCCCCGGCCACCGAAGCCGTGGCACGCAAATAATGGAGGAGAGCCACAACCGGACGCAACACAAGATGCACCCCCGGCCTGACCAACCTAGCATCAACGACCCAAGGCCCTTTTCGGAATGCAGCCGTCTCATTTGTCGCCAGAAAAGAAGGAGACGGCTGCAAGCGAACAAAACGACCCCCAGGACCAAAAGAGCAGAAACCCCTGCTCTGGAGGCATGAAGCTCCCCAACCTGACCCCCAGAGGCCAATGCCAACAGGAAAAGTGCCTTGGAAATACAAACCGAAACCGAAGGGGCCACAACAAACCGAGGAGAAGAGAGAAATGAGAGCACCCGGTCCAAGGACCAGGATGGCTCAGGCGGTGCATGAGCAAGCCGGAGGTGAAACAATGCACGAGACAGCTTGCAGAACGGAGCAGAAGTAACATCAACACCGAAAGCAAGCTGAAGAGGCTCCGCCAATGCCGCACGATACAAGGCAACAGTATTCGGCATAAGATGGCGGTCCTGGAACAACCAAGAAAAAAAGAAAGGAAAAAACAACCCTATCAGAGACCGAAGAACACCTATGCAGTGATAGGATAAACGGTAGGACTGCAAGGAAACTTCACACTGCTGTCGAGATGAAGCACGCAGGTGGGAGACCAACAACGAAGCCACCTGCGCACCATACAAGTGACGATACACATGAGTCAAAAACTCCAGACGTGAAGACTCGAGGAGAAGACCAAACCAGCCTCGTACCGGACTGGCCCGATCCGCCGAAAGAGGCGGAGCCTTGGGAAGACCCTCGGGGTCGGACACCGAGCAAGCAGCGCCTGAAACCAAGGCCAGGCCGGCCACCAAGGAGCCAGAACCTGAGACGGAACCAGATGGGACCTCCTCCAGTTCACCAAGAACCCGAACCCGGCGAGCTGGGAAAGAACCAAATCCCTGGCGAGCAGACACGCAGACTGGCAGGGAGCCCAAACCAGCCAGTCGTCGAGGTAAACCAGAACCCATACACCTAACAAACGTAGCTGGGCCACCACGATCCGAGTAAGGCGAGTAAACACCCGAGGCGCCAGATTCAAGCCGAATGGAAGGCAATGAAAGCGGTAAGCTTGACGCTCCAAAACAAAACCGAGCCAGTCCCTGAACCTCGGATGAACCGGGACATGTAAATACGCATCCTTGAGGTCCAGGGACACAATCCAAGCGCCCGGCGCCAACAGAAGACGGACCTGGGACAGAGTAGTCATCCGGAAGGAGGGGCAAACATCCCACGAGTTCAGATGGGACAAGTCCAGAATGAACTGGAGGTCTGTGCAGTCGCGTTTCGGGACTGGGAACAGACAGGAAACCCACTTGAGGGACGAAGTCATTTCGATCACACCCAAGCGAGCCCACTCCGAGATGACTTGACAGAGCGCAGGAGAGGAGGCCTGCCCTTCGAGCCCCGAACTCCCCAAGGGAGGAGGAGCCACCCAACACCACCACAGGCCGCATGAAACGAGCCAAAAGCCCATGAATTGTGGGACCAGGCGTGAGCGAACAGCTCAAGCCTCCCTCCCCCTTTATTGCCCTGTCAACGGGGCGAACCGTGAAAGGGCCGACGCACCTTACAAGAACCTAAGCGGCACACAGGGCGATCCCCGCGCCTAATAGAAACAGACGGAACCGAAGGCTGCGCCAGCCCCAAATCTGACACCACTGGCCTACCCCGATGGAAGGAACATCGAGCCCTGGCATGACCTTTGTGGGAAGGCCCCCCACAAGCCCCAACAAGGCCGACATCATGTAACAAAACTAGCTGCTGTAAGATATGATCCAGAAGGTTCCAGAAGTCTCGTGTAGGGACCTGACCCCAACAACGCGCATTCCACTGGGGATTAGCAAGTCTGAGTCACATAATGGCTGGCGTCTTTGTTCATAGTTTCATATAATGAATCATTCTATAGTATTCACTTATTTAGAGAAATTAGCCTTCATTCATTTTGCATTCAAATTGTATTGTATAGTATTACTGTTTATAATATCAAGAGTATTCTAATTATTAGAAGAATGAGTTTGTCACCATCAGGACTACTCTTTATTGCGGAGTGATCTGGCAGTCATAGGTCACCAGTTTCCATGTCCTCTATTTTCTCAAAGGTCAAATAGCCATTTTGTAATCGGGAATAGCTAATCCTTAAGATGCTTGTGTAATTTAACTTCAGTTACAATATTCAACCAATCTGGATCATTCAGTGCAACAGAGGTTAATTGTTAAACTTAAGCCTGGCAAAGTAACTTAGATACTTAGTGCAACAATACACTGCTCTGGCTTCTGTGTAGAGCAGAGCAAGGGAGGATCAGTGTGGTTTGAGGAGCAGCTCGGGCAGGTGGCCTTCCATCATCGGCCTCCAAGACAGCGCGAACACCTAGCGGGTCTATAAAGGTATAGTTGCTGGGAGTTTTTATAGGGATAGGTCACTCATTGCCGTTAAATGTACAGGCCAGGGAGTGCTTCAATTATTTAGATTTTGTTTAGCTTTTGAATAAACAATTTAGTTAGCAATGTGCATTTTCATTATTTCCATTTTTGTGTATTTATGTGAATTTGTCCTTGTCATGTGGTCCCCATGAGGCCGAGTTGAATTGGGCGCCGATTCTAACAACGAATCAGAAGTATCCCTCCCGTTGACTTTTAATTAACTCCACACTTAAGATCCAAGGTTATATGTTACTAGTGGGGATCAAGCCCCAAGGTTGATTGATTAGCATGATCGATCCAGACCTCGATCATTGCTCAGTGTTACTGGTCTGGTGGTGGCAACGGAAAGGCGACCCTAGGGTTTTGCTGGAAGCATAGTTCACGTCATACGGGTTGTAGAATATTAAGTCGGTCAATCGTCTCAAGACCACGTGGCGTGGGCTCGGCTACAAGTAAAAGTTTTGGGGTCCCTTGGTAGAGAACTAAAGTAAGAATACGGGTAGAGAGAGAAAGAGGGGGATGAGACACATCAGAACAGAACCTCCCCCCCCCCCCCCCGTGTTACAATTGGCCGACAACTAACCAACGCCGCCTGCAGATACCGCACCACTGCAAACTCTGCAAACAACAATGGACAAAAGGGAGAAGACAACCGAAAAGTCAGGGCCCAAGCGGATTCCAAAGAAGAAGCAAGCACCACTTGCCGACACGTGAGGCGAGAAGCATAAAACCGCGAAATCACATCCCACAAGAGTGGCACAAACAACTTCAACAAGCAGATGACGACTGCACAGCAGAGGGCAGCGCGCTCGAACTCGAGGCGGCTCCCAGCGCACCCACATCCAACTCAAGCCAATCCGAGGACAGCTCAAGGAGGGAAAAGAAACGCAGAGCCGCAACCAGCAGACCCCGAATATGCAAATCCTCTGCCACCAAGGCAGCCGAAAGGAGGGGAACCTGCACATGAAGCTGCATTGCGCCCACATCCTGCAGGAAGGCAGGGGCGAACAAACACACATTGAGGTACTCAAATTCGCTCCCCCCCCCCCCCCAGAAAAACCTGCAATGCAGTAGGAACCTCCCGCCACTCAAGCATGTGGGACTGACAGAACGTGCACCTAGCCTCCAATGAAAAAGGAGGGCAGTCTGCCAACCAGGATGACTCCGGAACCTCACAACAAACCCAGTACAGACAAGCAGAACCATACACGAAGGAGCACGGATCCACCACGAAGGCATAATCCGGGTCGCGCAGGGGGTTAGCTGCAATGGCCATCAGCAAATCCTTAGACGGGAAGCGGGAGGCCGAAAATCTCCAGAAGGAAGGAACCGAGGAACCCACGGGAACACAAGCCCCTGGGAAGGGTAGACAGCAAATCCAACTCGTACGAGCAGGGATTGAAAGAGAACCCCTCACCCTGTAACACTAAGCCCCGCTCAGAGGGCAGAAAAACCCCAGAGGGGTCCAATGGGGCCCAAGGCCCCCAAGTCAATCCCTCCCCAGCCCCAGGAACCCCACTCAGGGGATCCGGGGAAAGAGCCGTCCTCCAGACTCCCGCTCCTAAAGAAGAAGTGGGAGCAACCAAAAAAGCTGGAATGAAGGGGGAGACCAGGCTCGAATACCACCGCCGCAACCCCAGAAGGGGGTTCCCCCGAGACCACCAGAGTCTCGACACCAACTAAACCCTGCCCCGACTCTGAAATCCTCAGACGTTTCGGAGCCGGAAGCAAGGGGGGGGGGGGGAAAGAGGAATTGAATGTACAACTGAAGGGGAAGGACTAGGAGGGGCGAACCAGAGCCGAAGTGACCCTCACCCCCAAGTTTGGGTCCTTATAACAAAAACGGGGAAGTCTCAGGGCATCCGGGGCCGCAATCAACCAAGCATGTTGCAGCAACCTAAACCGAGCATACAATGCGGCTGCCACCTGCACCCTTGTATCAGTATCAGAGGCCTGGGTGAACTGGAGTACGAACAGACAACAAACATCGCATGACTCTGGGTCAAAGGAATCCCCGACCCAACAGGCAGCATGGTGGAGGCAGAACCAGTGAATGTCACCCTGAGCAACCTCGCAAGACGCAAGGGGCGACTCAGGGATTACAACTATTGGACCACGTAGCCCCCGCGGGGTTTCCCAGGGCCCTTATCCTTGGTGAAAAGCTAAGGGAAGCCTAGGCAGTGTACTGCGAATCGGGGCCCAAGTCTACCGAACCTCTAAAAGCTGAACCCCCGGGACGTGTCCACTCACGGGGGCCTAGCGGGAGACGCCAGCAACAAAATGAAACTCAGAACCCGAACAGGAAGGAACAGGGAGACCCTCCCACCAGGCAGAAAACAAAAACAAAAGAAAAACCCCCCAAGAGGACAACGTACCCAAGTGGAACACAGCCGGCCGCTAGAATGTGTGAAGACAAGCTGTGCAGTACCCTGTGCCCCTACCAGTGACGACAACCACCTCCTATCCAGGGACTCACAAGGGCAATAAAACCCCAGCAGACTTCAAGGGCGGCCATGTACCGAGCAGTAAAAGGCACCATGGAGGCAGACCCTAAGGTGACTTGTGGAAGGTGGCCCCAAGCACCAAGGGCAGTACTTACTGGGCACCTAGGGAAGGTAGCCCTAGGCAAATGCAGCCCGAGTACCTTGGAATATCACTCCTGGCTCACATTCCCCCCTGGAGAGAGAGCCCATGCCACCAGACACAGGACTGAGAGCAAAGAACTCTGTAGCCAGAGGCACGTGACCACACCAGACACCCATCAGCCAAGAACTAGTGTTGGGTAGCCGGCATGAGGAGTCTGGGGCTCCCCCTTCCCCCTCCTGGGGAAAGGGGGGGTTGCGCAGACGGCGGCGCGGCAACATGATGATGTTTGCTAATTGTCATGCTTGTTTGCTAATTTCCGTTTGGGGAGTTCTGTCCATTTGTTCGGCTTTCGGTAGCAATAGTTTTACCAGAATAGGGGTTTGTTTTGGGGCCCCAACCTTACCGTGTGCCTGTCCTGGTCAATGGCAGACACAGAATGCTCCCAACCACAGGGGGTGTTTCTATAGGCCATTGCTCCTCGTTTGTCTTCTGAGGGGGGCCAGGTTCTAGCTCATGGTCCCCGGTAGGCAAGAACTCCAAGCACATTGATTGATACCAGAAAGCTATACATATCCAATCAGCCTGGATAGCTCCGGGGAGCCGATGAGGCTATCCCCAGAAAAGGGTTGCTTTTATGTATAATTATATGGTACGGTAGAGAATAATACAAATGTATGTACCTTTTATTCTAAATGATAAGCTAAATGAAGTTCTTTGCAGAACCACTGCTTTAGTATTTAAACATTATAACTTCCACCTTTTTTTCTCTAGTTACACTGGTGTCCACAAAGTTTATTAAGTTTTTCTTTGGAATACATACTTAACTTTTCTCAGCCTTCTTTCTATCTTTACTTTTCAAGTTCTTCTCCCTACAGGTTTGCTCATCTTGGTAGCCTTTGCTAATATAATTGTAAATTAAGAATGATGTTGACTGTGGTTAAACATTCACTAGTAATACAAGTGATTCCACAAATTTTAACTTTAGTAGTAATCTGATCTCTTTAGTGTGAGTGAAGAAGTTATTCCACCCTCCAGTACCACCTTATTTCATGCTACAAACAAGTGTATAAAATGCTCCTCCCTACTCTTTCCCCTTCTCTTCTCTCTCCTCCAAGTCCTCCTGCTAACACCATAAACAGTGTAGCTTGAACTGATGTTCGTAGAACGGAACTCTTGGCTGACTGGAAACGGCTGCCTACAGGATAAACCTTCATCACATTTAACAGTGCCTCTGTGACAATCACCACTTTAATTCACTGGACTGACACACATTCATGTGTTCTGGTCCCCATTCAGGAACTTAATTACTATTCTGCTTGGAAAAATATTCCATATTTTTAAGGTTTCTGTTACATCAAGATTCATATTTGTGCACCTGATTTCTGTGCTATTCTACTCAGATGCTCCATAATTAAATTTTGAATGTGGAAGTTAAAACAAATAGTACAAAGAAAGTTCATCCATACTACAAAGTGTTCCATAAGCTGTTGGGGGATATATGCATCAGGTTGTCCACACATTCTGACCCCAAAATCTCACCAGAATTTAACATTTTCATCTAGAAATAAAGCCTCTCTGAGGCCACACACTGCAAACACAGGAAAGTAATCTTGGGAGAGTACCAGTATGCAAATGTGTGGATAGCCTAGACTTCCAAAACCTCCAAGCTCTGATGTCAGCAAAAGACATCACTGAGAAATATGATTTTAAAGTGATAAACTTACACAGCTCATTGACATGAGGATACACCTATGGTAGAATCAACTTGGCCACTTCACAGCAGCTAGGCATTCCAGACTGTAGTTTATGAAACCATGGAACAGTACAGTAATTAACAAATACTGATTCTGACTGAGGCATAATGGAATACTGATCCATAGAGGCATGTATTTTACTGCGCAAAGATGATATTGGATGAGCCAGAGGATGCACAAAGCAGGCCCCAACAAAAATAATGTCTCTCTGGAATGCATTCTCATATTTTAACACAAATGATAGGTTGGGATGGATATGCAATAATGAGTATAGAGGCTCAACTGCCTCCATGCCCAAGTTGGAAGGGGCAAACCCCAGAACTGCCCAAGCCAATCAGGCAGTCCTGACCCCAAAACCCACAGACACTTCAGGGCTAGAAGCAGGAGGGAAAAAGAAGGGTGTACAACACCCGCTGGGAAAGGTGGAGGGGTGGATGGAACCAAGGTTGAGGCAACCAACACCACCAAATTCGAGATCCCTAACATTAAGTGGGGCAAATCCGGGGTAACCAACTGGACACAGAACCTAGACCACTGCAACACAGAATTGTAAAGCAGTTGCTGCCAGATACCCTTGAACATTAATAAGAGAGCAGGTAAGAAGAGCAATGTGCAGGGAACACGTTCCACATGATGCTGGGTCGAAGGTGTCACTGATCCAACATGCAGCCAGGTGGAGGCAGAATGCATGAACATCACCTGGTGGCTCAGATGACGAAAAACCACCGAATTCGCACAAAGTACAAATACAACCCGGTCTGCCTCCCTCCTCCCAGCAAACGTAAGGAGAGGCAGGGACTACTTGCTCGAGTTATTTCATGAATTTTCAATCATTTATTTACAGTGTGTGGGGGGGGGGGGGAAGGAGTTCTTTTGGCTGTTTGGAGGCTGCAGTCTGGTTTTCTAACCAAACAGTGGTCTGGTTTGTTTTGCTGTCTTTCTGGGTGCCTTTCCTTGGCCCTCATGAATAAATTTACATGAATAATGAATGTAAATGACTTGACTAAATTTAAATGCAAATTTTCATAGAGCCATTACTTCCCGAAGCTTCTCTGAGTGGCCTCCGTGACTGATGGCACTATATTGGTATAGTAGCTTTAGGTAGCCACAAGGGGCACCCCCCCCCAGAAATGACAGTTTAGATAACAAGAAACTTTCAAATAAGAGATGTCAGACCAATGATGATTCTTTTTAAGATGATAATGCTTTCAAGGGTAGAATATTGTCGCATAATAACAGCCTCATGCAAAGCTGAAGAAATTGTTGACCTGAAGGTGAACAAATATATTTTACTGTAGGAATCCACTTGATAAAACACCTAAATTATTGGGACCACCTAAAATTTTGTAATCTGTATTCTCTAAAGTGCAGGCGAGAGAGAGGTACATAATAATTTTCACTTGGAAAATATTAGAGACAGATTCAAATCTGAACACGGAAATAACTCCACTTGAGACCAGGAGGCATGGCAAGAAGAGAAAAATAGCCCCCAATGAAAAGCAGAGGTGCAATTTGTATGCCGAAAGAGAATTCCATCAACATCAGGGACCCAAGACTTTAAAATGCTCTTCCTCTAAACATAAGGGGGCATAATTAGCTGATCTCTCACAGTGTTCAAAAGAAATTTGATAAACATCTCCAAAGGATACCCAATTAACCAGGCTGTGATCCGAATGTCAGGCTACAAGCAACAGTGTCAAACAGCCTGGTTGACCAGACCACCAACCAGGAGGCCTGGTCAGAGACAAGGCCATGGGGACAATGATCCCTGGAACCCATGCAATAAAAATGCAAGGTAATGGGGAAGCTAATGAGGATCCAGCCCAGAAACTGGCAAATTAAGCAAGAAATAAAAACAAATTGAGCAAGAACCTGAATATAAAACACCAGATCTATTCACCACATTGTCCAAAAGAACTGAATTCAGTCAAATGGAACATACTCCATATATATTTTTAACGAATAAAAATATTAATAACATAGCTAAAATAACAACATTCTGATGCATGCCCATGTTGCTGGCTTATGAAGATGAAAAAGATGATTTCCTAAACCATATACTGTATTAAATATCATCCATTTGAGACCACTGAAAGAGGCGATCAAAAACATTTCTACCCTCATGACGAGGGTCAATGAAAAAAAAATCTCTTGATAATATCCAGGCATTAGTTGCACTATGAAATAACTGTGTTGGAAGAGTAGGACACTGTTGAACAATTTAGGTTTTATATACACAGCATATTATGCAACACCAAGGCAAAGATGTACAACATTTAAAAAACAATTATAAGAGCATTGTTGCGATATTACCCAAATATTAGTTTCGTCCAAACTTGAAATATACCATACTGTAAATAGTTCTGATGAATTGCAACTAAGATGCTAAAGTGAGGAAAATTTGCAGTACAATACAGTATATGGCATTACCCTAAGGAATATACATACCAATTTTGAAGATATTTTGCAAGACCATTTTGGAGATATTGACCAAAAACCAACACCCTCCTAAAAAATGAAAAATAACTAATTATTGCAGTTGCGAAAACTGTCACTATGGTCACTATGACATGTACGTGTACCACTTAAAAAAAATTGTAGGAGCACTGTTGAGGTATTAAATCAAAATATACATACCATAGTGGTGAAAAAAAAGAAAAATGTTGAATGTAATGAAATGCCATTTTCTGGGTGAGACCCGGAGACTCCCCGGAGCTATCCCGGCTGATATTGCTAATATTAGACTTTGGCGTCAGTCAGTGTGAATAGCTTTTAGGCCTACTGGGGACCACGAGCCAGAACCTGGCCGCTTCCCCCAGAGAGGCACAAGGAACAATGGCCTATAGAAAACCCCATGTGGTTGGAAGCATTCTATGTCTGCCATCAACCGGGTCAGGCACACAGAAAGGTAAGCATCCCAAAACAAATCCCTATTCTGGTTAAGAAATTGTTACCGAGAGCTGAACTAGTGGACAGAACTCCCCAATCAAAAACGAGCATGACATCACCTTGTCACAGTGCCGCCGACTGCACAGCTCCCCCCTCCTCCCCGGGAGGGGGAAGGGGGAGCCCCAGACCTCTTGCACTGGCTACCCAAAACCTCAGTTCTGAGGCAGGATATCAAAAAACACCCAAAAAACTGCTGACCTTAGGGTAGGATGGTTGCTGGGGAGCCTCCGTGTCTCACCGAGAAAATGGCGTTTCATTACATTCAACACTGGTTTTCTGGGGGAGCCCTGTCGGCTCCCCAGAGCTACCTACCAAAAGACGAAAACAAGAGGAACTTACCTGGGAGGTGGTCATTGCTCGCTCCTCAACGCGAAGCTGGGACAACTGGCTGCAACTGCCGACCGAAAGCGACACAAGCCCGATGAGGCCCAGGAACATTAAGTAATGCGCAGCCAGGACCCTGTTCGACCACCAAAAACCCAGCGCCAGAATGTCAGCCCATGACATGTTGCCAAAAATGGCAGGCAGCAAGAACAGCAAACTTACAAAAGTCGTGGGCACGAGGATAGACCGCAGACTGGCTGTACCAAATAACCCTGTGGATGACCGCACCCCTGGAACAGGGAAGAAGGGAAACCGGATCAACTCAAAATGCAACCTCGGACACTGAAGCTGTGGCGTGCGCGAAGAGCTGCAACCGGACACAACATATGATGCATCCCCCGGTCTGACCAGCCAGGCATCAACAATCCAAAAAAAACAAGATTTTTTGGGGGGTCCTCCTGCTGATTCTGTTCATCCCATCGCCCAGTCGATGGATGAACTGCAAAAGGGCCAATGCCCCTTACGAGAACCTGAGCTCCGAACAGAGCAAACACTGTGCCGACCAGTGTTTGGTAGAAGACAGGACTGAACGCAGTGCCGGCTCCGAAACTGGCACCAGTAACCTACCACAACAAGCTGAACCCCGAGCCTTGGCATGACCCTTCCTGGAACCCGCCAAACACACACCGAAACTACGACGTTGGTACAACATTCAAACAAGTTTTAACACCTCCTAACCAGTTATAACAACGAATATACAAGTTGTAACAACATTCTAATACGTCATAAACATGTTAAGCCAAGATGTAACAACTTTATTACAAGTTGTAACAAGCGGAAAATAGAGACAGTTTCGGTTTGTGTTTCCAGGGAAGGACCCCCCCATTTCCCCCCCCCCCCGGGACTCCCGGAGAACCAACAAGTCGGACATCGGACAACAGATAGCCGAAGCCACCTGCAGATACTGCGCCACCGCAGAATCAGCAAACAGCAAGGGACAAAAAGGCAAAGACAGTCTAAGAGCCAGGGCCCAAGCAGATTCCAAGGAGGAAGCAAACGCCGCCTGCCGACACGCGAGCCGGGAGGCATAAAACAGCGACACCGCATCCCACAGGATCGGTGCAGTTTCACCAAGGCAGACAATGCATGCACCGCCAAGCCCAAGGCGCTAGACCCAGGAACGGCCCCAAGCGCCTCCACATCCTCCCCAATCTAGTCAGCAGACAGCTCCAGGAGGGAAAGAAACGCAAGGCCGAAGCCTGCAGGCCACGAGCATGCAAGTCCTCAGCAACCAGCACAGCCAAAAGGGAGGGAACCTGCAAGTGAAGCTGCCCGACGCTCACATCCCGAGGAAGGGCAGGAGCAAACAAGCACTCACTGAGGTGCTCAAACTCGTCCCCTAGGAAAACCTGGACCACTATCAATGACTCGTGCCACTCAAGCGTGCGAGAACGACAGAAAGTATGCCAAACCTCCAAAGCAAAAAAACAGCATTGAATGTGATGAAACACCATATCTGGGTGAACCCCGGAGGCTCCCTGGAGCTTATCGGGCTAATGTACTTTATATTAGACTGGGACATTAGCTATGGAGTTCAGACCTACCAGGGACCAGCGCCAGAACCTGGCCCCTTCAGAGAGGTTTCAGGGAGCAATGGCCCTGGAAAACTCCCCTGTGGTTGGGGTTTTTCCTTATCTGCCATCGACCGGGGTTAGGCACCCAGAATGGTAGGCATAACAAAACAAACCCCACATGGTAAGAAACTAAAACAAAAAAATGAACAGAGAGGTAGAAACTCCCTACAATCCTAAGGAAACAAGCAAACATCACACTTTACCATGGCGCTGCTTGTCTGCGCACCCCTCCCCTGCCCGAGAAAGGGAAGGGGGCCCCAGACTTCACCACACCGGCTGCCTAGCACTCCAGTTCGGAAGCTAAGCTTCAACCAACGCAAGAAAACGCTGACCGGTGGGAGGGAGGTTGCCAGGGAGCCTCCGGGGCTCACCCAGAAAATGGCGTTTCATTACATTCAACGCTGGTTTTCTGTTGGGAGCTCCTACGGCTCCCTGGCGCTACATACCAAAAAAAGAAGAAAAAGATGGGGCTGACCCGGGAGGTGGCCGCCACACAAACTCTACAATAACCCAAAGCACATTCCCAGCCATGGCACGCAGGTAACGCCGAAGAGCTGTAACCGGACACAACAAAGGACTCCTCATGGGGGCCAACTGCCTCATTATCTCACCTGCCAGAAAACAAGAGAAGCCTGAAAAAAATGAACAAAACCCCCACTTATGGAGGAGAGCATGAGCACTCCCCAACCCTACAACTGGAAGCAAGGGCTTACAAGATCAGAGCTTTAAAAAGGGTATCACAGATCGATGGGTTGACTGAGAACAGAGAGGATGAAGAAAAAAACCAACACCCTGTGATCAAGAAATGGAGCTATGTAGTTTGGAAGCTGTCAATTCCAAGCTGATGTGAAGAGGTCCACACAAGGGTGA
>WNGS01163555.1:5191303-5241032 GCA_020271785.1 Procambarus virginalis
CATGCTGCACCCTCCGGGCCGAACCAACTAAGCATCAATAATCCAAGGACCCCTCCGGAAAGCAGCAGTCTCAGACTTCGCCAGAAAAGACGGAGAAAGCTGCAAACATACAAACCTACCACCAGTACCAAAAGAGCAGAAATCCCTGCACCGGAGGAGAGCCAGAAGCTCCACAACCTGACCCGCAGAGGCCAATGCCAACAAAAATATGGCCTTTGAACACAATCTTGAACCAAAGGGGCTACCACAAACCGAGAAGAAGAAATAAGAGAACACCCTGACCATGGACCAGGGCAGCTCAGGAACCTCATAACAAATTCAGTAGGGAAACGAAGACCCAAACCTGAACGTAGACAGATACATAATAGAGGCATAATCCAGGTCGTGCAGGAGGTAAGCCGCAAAGGCCTCCCACACCACAGGAGGCGGGATGCGGGAAGTTAAAAACCTCCGGAAAGACGGGTCTGAAGCGCCCGAAGGGGCAAGAACTGAGCCCGGGGAGGGGGAGACACCAAATCCAATTCGTGCGCAGAGAGGGGGATGAAAGAAAACCCAACTCCCTTGTAACAGTAAGCTCCGCTCAGAAGGTAGAAAAACCCAGGCGGGGTCCAACAGGGCCCAAAGCCCCCAAGTCAGCCCCTCCCCATCCCGGGAACCACCACACCAGGCCCCCGGGCCGAGTCATCTCCCAAAGTACCGGCCTCAAAAGAAAAGGCCGGTGCAGCCATAGAAACTGGAAGAAAGGAGGACCACTGGTCAGATCAAGACGAAGGAAAGGAAAGGGAGGAAAGACTCGAATGCCTCCGTCGCCAACCTGGAAGGGGCATCCCCCGAGACTGCCAGAGACTCAACACCATCCAACCCTGTCCCGACCCCGAAACTCTCAGTCGTTTTAGAGCCAAAGCAGGGGTAGGGGACCAGACTGAACCACAGCAGAGGAAGGATGAGGGGGCATGGACTGAACCCAAGGCCGAAGCGCCCAACGCCCCCCCAAGTCCAGGTCCCTATAACCAAAGCACTCAGGTGGCAGCCTCAGGGCTTCCAGGTCAGCAACCAACCTAGCGCGTTGCAACAACCTAAACCTAACGTGCAATGCCTGTGCCGCCTGTACCAGAATATTGTCATTGGTAGACTGGGTCACCAGCAAGCAACAAAACTCGCAAGACTCCGAGTCGAAAGTATCACTGACCCAGCAGGCAGCGTGACGGAGGCAAAAACAATGAGAGTCACCATGAGACAAGGGGACAGAGCAACCTTCAAACTCGAATAATGCTATGGGGAGACTCAGGGGTCACATCCATCAGACCCCGCGTGCCCCCGTTGGGATTCTCAGGGTCTTGAGACGGAACTCATACTCAGAGAAGCCCAGGCAGGGTACTGCTAACCGGCGCCCAAGACTACAAACAACTTTCTAAATAACTAAACCTCCGGGATGTGTACATTCACGGGGACCTAGCAGGAGGTACCACCAGAACAGAGAAGCATTGATATATAAACCGGGGGCAACAACCAAAGCAGACCCCCTACCAGGTAGGAAAACAAAAAGAAAACCCCAAAGAGGACAGCGTACCCAGACGGAACAGAGCCCAGCCGCTATGAGAGGTGAAAACTAGCTGCGCGGTACCCTGACGCCCTACCAATGCAAACTGCCTCTTACACTAAGGTGAACAAGACTGCCAGAACAACGCAGCACACAAACAGCCAAGCAGAAACGACTAAGCAGAAGCAGAACCCAAGGGACTTGTGGAAGGAGGCCCCAATCCCCAAGGGCAGTACTTACCGGGAACCCTAGACGCATGCAACCCAAGTACAGTATTGAAGAATTATTCCTGGCTCGTGCAACCCCGAACATCTTGCGGAACCAATGGAAGGACAAGTTGTTGAAAGTCCACCCTGTGGAAATGGGACAAAATCAAGAAAGACGTCTGTGAGAACACTTGACATAGCCCAGAACGCAACTGTCCTCTCAATAGTCAAATCACATTCTGACATGAAATGTTGCCGATCTCCCACATCTAGCAAAAGCCAATGAAAGAAGCTCCACCAACGCGACATTAAGAGGAGACAGTACAATAACAATTATGAGATGTCAATCAACTGAAGCCATTACAAAAGAACATATCAGCAACTAACACAGAAGATAGGTGATGGAGACAGAAAATAGGAAAAAGACAGCTATGCAGCCTCAATACTACAGCCAAGAAGAAAGTTGCAGACACAACACCATAAGACTTACAACCTGAACCCCCGTACAGATGGCAGTAGATTGCATAGCATCCAGAAAACCTGCACACTGCAGGAGCTGGCTGGATGGAAGGTCCATGCCAATTCCAAAAATCACACGAGATCTGTGGAACTTGCTAGCACCAACTGGAAAGATCAACTATGAAACAAGGTAGAAGGGAAAGCTCACTGAACAAATGCCAAACCAAGCCTGGGTAAATGTGACGAGGGAAGGGTGTAGAAGTATACAGCCAAAGATATGATGTGATCCAAACACTACCCAGGATAAGCCCCCCCCCCCCTTAAGAGGAGGTAGCCTCAAGGGGGCAGATACCCAAAACCCCAGGAAGAAAATCCTGACTGGGCAGGAACAATGCCAGGGATAACTAGATAGATAATGCTGGCAACATGCAGCTGTGGTGAACACAAAAATTGGAAGACCAGAGAATATGAGTTGTTATTGTATGAACTGCAACAAATTTATAACTGAAATAGTCATACACTTGTTGCAGTGTATGACTGGATGGCTGGAATCAAGGAGGTGCCATCTTGTGGTTAGGGAGTGTAACTAGCAGTATGACTGGCTAACATGTGTGCACACAATTCACAGATTTGCCAATATTTCCTTATGTAGTTGTTTGTTTTGGGGGTGCTCTATCTCTCTGGTGACTTTTATTTTTATTTTGGCTTAGTTTGATCTAGTATCTCCAGACTCCATTTTGCCTCTAATGAGTGGACCAGATTCTGCTTGTGGTGTGCGGAAGGTGCATATGACCCACTAAGGCCTGGTGAGAAATGTTAGGCTAGGAGTCTCCAGGCAGCTAGCTCACTAAGCCACAGAGATGAAGCTCTCCCAGAAAAAAACCTTGTGGTTAATCTGGTGGATAATAATTTAAATTTTGGAATTTCTTATCAAACTATACAATTTGACAATTGACACAAATGCATATATATTTATACAGTTTAAGTATACCATAATTACATGATGTATCAAGTACAGTGACACCTCGGCTTACGAATGCCCCTCTTTACAAACTTTTCGGTTTACGAGCCCAATTTCTTCGTAAAATCCGAATTGGGTTACGAACTTTGCCACGGGAAACAAAGTTTGTTGATACGCGTATGGCCGACCTAGAGCGTGGGGGTACGGCGACTGCGCCTAAGTTTACCAGAGCCTCCCGCCTAGTGACAATTGCGCCTGAATTCTTTGTAAAGAATTTCAGTTTTTTTTTATTTTTGGGTATTTGAACAAAGTTATTATTATATATCTCGCCATGGGTCCCAAGAAAGCCAGTGGTAAGGTTCAAGCCAAGAAAACACATGTGAGAATGACTACAAGGAGTAGCAACAAGAGGCAGCTGAGGAAATGTCTTCAGGGAAGGAGGAGGCAGTACAGAATGTCCCTTCCTCATAAATTAGGAAATGGTGTAGTAGACTGTGGGAAGAAATGCACACTTTTGTTGAAACGACTCGCCCAGAGCAAACTGTAGTAGGCTATGGCATTAACCTTTTAATGACACTGTGATGTCTCACTACAGACAAGTGTTACAACGAAGGGAAAAACAATCCTCTATGGATAAATTTTTAGTGAGAAAATCAAGCAGTGAGCCACAAGTAAGTAAGTAATTATCAAAAGAAGGCACCAAACCGGGAAGGCTATGTAGCACCATCAAATGTGCGGGATAATCAGAGGGCGCTAAATATCACCAAGGATGCCAATACGAGAACAGAAACGCATAAGGCGAACGATATCAAAAGTATCCGAGTCACCAAGAATACGATCAAGAGACAAGCGACTGTGGGGGACGGTCGGAAAACAAGACACACGCTCGTCCTGGAAATCAGGACATTCAACAAGGATATGCATGACCATAAGAGGAACAATGCAATTAGGAAAATAAGGAGCAGGGCGGCGCTCCATCAAGTGACCATGAGTTAAGCGAGTATGGCCAATATGCAACCTCGCCATAGCCGTTTTTCATCGCCAGTTACGGTAGTAGGAGGACCAAGCCTGCCAACGGGTAAGGATGGAGGAATGGATAACCGGGTAAAAGTTGGAATAAGGAATACCTTTACGAGAGATGGGACAAGAGCGGACAGCTTCCCTGGCAGCAGCATCTGCACGCTCATTTAAAAAGACACCAATATGGCTGGGAACCCAAGAAAACTTAACCGACTTTAATCTATTGTGAACAAGAAACAGCCAATGCTGGATCTCGACAACCACTGGATGAACCGGATTAAAGGACCCGAGAGCCATGAGGCCACTATGAGAGTCAACAACAACTACAAAGGAAGATTGACAACGAGAAAGCAGGAGACGAAGAGCATAGAGAATAGCATAAAGCTTCGCTGTGAAGATGCTAGTCTCCGGAGGTAAGCGACACATGTAAGTGCAATCAGGAAAAACAACAGAGTAGCCAACACCGTCTGCAGACTTAGACCCATTGGTGAAGACGGAAACGGAGCGGGAGTGAGAAGAAAGGTGCTAAAGGAAAAGGTGTTTTAGAACTGTAGGAGGGGTAAAAGCTCTAGTGATGTGAGTCAAGGATGAACAAAACTGCGGAAGAGGGACTATCCACGGGGGCAAAGAAGGAACAACACGAGGAGAAATATTAGAAATACGAACGGAAAGAGAATCCTGTAAGCGAGATAACCAGACAGAAAGAGGGAGGTGGTGAAGAGGAACAGGAACCGCAGGAGGGGTAAATGTTAAAGCACGACAGAGGCAAGAGGAAGGATGTTGCAAGGACTGCGCAAGATAGCGAAGACAGTAGCGATCACGGTGGTCCTGGAGAGATAAGAAGCCAGTGTCAACATACAAGCTGAGGACGGGAGTCGAATGAAAGGCACCAGAACTGAGGCGCAACCCAGTATGGTGCAAAGCATCAAGACAGCGAAGAGTAAAAGGAGAAGCAGACGAGTAAGCAGGGCAACCATAATCGAGCTCTCGACAGGACGAGAGAGGAATGTAAAGCGAGGAGAGTGCGCCTATCCGCTCCCTAAGAAGTATGGGACAATGCCCGAAGGAGGGTAAGGGCCTTAGAGCACTCAACACGGAGGTAAGAGATATGGGGAGACCAAAACAAACGAGTGTCAAAGAATAACTCTAAAAGCTTTGCGGAATCTTTGTACACAAGGGGATGACCATAAAGTGACAAAGAGGGACGAAGAACGACCCGTTTCTGAGTAAAAATCATGGCACAAGTCTTAGTAGTAGAGAACTTGAAGCCATGATCGGTGGCCCAAGACGACACGGCATTAATCGCAAGTTGAAGCCGGTGTTGAAGGAGAGGGGAATCATCACCCTGACGGCAAAGGGTAAGATCATCGACATAGAGAGCGGAGAAGACGCCCGAAGGAAGAGAGGAAACAAGACCATTGAGGGCAAACAGAAAAAGAGTAGTGCTGAGAACACTACCCTGGGGCACACCTTCGTATTGCTGAAAAGAGGCAGAGAGAGCGATACCAAGCCTCACCCAAAAGGAACGACGAGAGAGGAAGCTGCGGAGAAAGAGAGGGAGACGACCACGAAAGCCAAAAGAATGAAGCTGGGATAGAATATGAACCGCCAAGTGGTGTCGTAAGCCTTTTCCAGGTCAAAAAAGACGGCAACAACGGAGGTCTTTGCAGCAAAAGCAGTACGAATATAGACCTCCAAGTTCACCAGGACATCTGTTGTGCTGCGGCACTTGCAGAAACCAAATTGAGAAGGGGAGAGGTGATGGTGTTCCAGGAACCACATCAGACAAATGTTAACCATACGTTCAAAGAGTTTGTAGACACAACTTGTGAGGGCAAGTTAAAAAATATGTTAAAAAATGCAGAACAGAGCCAGTGAAGAATAGAGGTGCCATGGGCACAAGTAAAGAACACTGTATGAGCATCAGAGGTCCACAGCTATGTGGTGCCATCCTAAGAAGCATAAGAAATACTGCAAGAACAAAAGCCGACTCCTTCAAGAAAAAGATAGACACTTTCTTGCAAGAAGTGCCAGACCAAGTTTCCACAAATCAACCCTGGCCCCAGGTCAGACCTCGGGAGTATTAGAATTCTCAGAACCCACTTAAGGTATGAGCTAGGCAATGCTTTACAAAACTGGAAATATCACATATTCAACACTAAATTTTGTGTACTATAGTCGTCTCCATTTTTACTTTTTGTACTATAATTGCCTCTAGTTAACTACCAATGTTTCTTATATAAGAACACTTTGTTTCACATTAAAATTTTAAGAATAATATAATTAAGAACAGACTGAACCAATACCTGCTGTTTAACTTACTTGACACCATTAAACTATTAATTTTCACTCTTTGCATACAAGCATCGAAACAACATTACGTAATCCCCAATTCCTTAATACTCAAAATTAAATGCTTAGAACCACTTAAGATTCAGTATGAATCTGACACTCCCACTCATCTTTCCCACACAATCTAAACTGTTCATCCACTTCACGAGTCAACATACATGAATGATCTGCCTGTCTTACTTCAAAATACACCTGCACTTTCGCTGCCCAAACTCAAGCTCAAATGGCTTTTTGTATCACAATATAATCATAATTTCTAAATGTAACAGATTTCAAAAGACCTATTGAAAACCCAAGACATGTCTATGAGCATATGAAGATATTTCATCTTATTGCCTCAATCTTGTCAAATTATAACATGGAATCCCCTACTTCATAGACAAAATTAGTTTAACATCATTATGAAAGTCATATCTATACTGTTTTAGGTTATGATATTACTCACTGTTACCTATTATAAATTTACATTAATATTACAATGAATGTGATACAATAACACTGCATCCTATAAGTATCATCCATATATCTGACCTGTTATATCATTATTATATTAGCCAAATCAATGAATGCATTATACAGTATTCCTCATCATACATAGTTAAACTAATAATATATTACTCTTTTATCTGTCTTAGTTACTACATAGCATATTTTAAGAAAGTCCTTACCTTTTGCATAGGATATATAAAATCCAATATTGTATTCAGGTTTTAAGCAACTCTATACAGGTATCTGGTGGAAAACAAGACTTTAGAAAGGCATGGCCAACTGTTCCGGAGCCAAAAACCAGTGTTGAATGTAATGAAACACCTCTTTCTCATTGGGTCTTGATGGCTTCCTGTACCTAGCTGTACTAAGATAGTTCCACACTCGAGTCGCATCAGCCTACAGGAGACCAGAGCCTGAACCTGGCCCTCGCACAGAGGTGCAGGGGAATAGGGGGGGGGGGGGCAATATACTGTCATTCTCACCAAGGAAACATCTAGAAGGATGAGCAGTAATCTCCGACATGTGGCAGAACCACTGGAAACTGCCGGCTTCCCATGTCAACGTTCCTCAGTCTGAAGTCCAGGACAACAAATCGATGCACCTGGTTGGAAGGGGAAGGGAGCACCAGGAAGCCACTGAGGCCCAACTAGAAAGAGGAATTTCATTACAATTCATGCTAGTTTTCTGGAGGCACCAAATGGTGGTTCTCTGTAACTAACCATGGTGTAAAAGAAAACAGGGACTTATCAGGGAGGAGAGCAACACTCACACCATCAAAGAGGAGATGCCAGGACAGGAAATTTGACCCAAAGCAACACAAGCCCAAAGGGGACTTGAAACATTGAACAGGTATTGAGCCACTTAGACCCTGTTAGACTTCCAGAGCACAGATATCAGTGTAAAACATGTTGGAAAATACTGTAGTCAGAGCTGCAAATTTGTGAATATCAAGGACCCTAAGGGTGCCCTGCAGGCTGGCTAGACTTAATGACACTGTGGAACACCTGAGATAAATGAATTAAGGCTGAGCTGGCCACCAGAAAAAGACACTTGTATCTATGCAAGTCACACAACAAGTGAGGCTTGCAAACACACACACATGAAGCTAACACCAAAGCAAGGACACAACCAAATGGGTCCCTCATTGTACAGTCCAAAGGATGACCAACACTTATCTAGAAACAGTTGGGACCTGGAAGGCTCACAACTCAATGAGCAGTCCATACATTTGGGCATCAGATAAATAGACTGAGGAAAGTTGACATGGGAATACGGCAGCTTGCAGTGTGCTGCCACCTATCGGTGATCAGCTGCAATTACAGAGGGCATCGAACCAACTCCTGGGTACATTGTTTGCTTAGTCATTTGTTGCTTTGTTCTTTTCTTTGTGAATCCTGCAGTTGTCTGTTTGGCTTTGTTTCCTTTCTGGATGCTTCCTTGGTGAAGGTGACTGTATCGGTCCCTCTGCTCCCTGCACCTCTGTGAGGGGCCACATTCTGGCTTCAGTCTCCAGTAGGTTATTACAAACTCATAAGGCTGATGTGATGTGTATGGAGTGCTCAATACTCCTAACTACAGGAAGCCACTCTTCAATCCCTCCAGATAAATTGATTATGATTAAGAATTATGAAAACCATTTATCTATTAGCATGTCTAAAATATCCAGGATAAAAGTATATTAATGCTTTTAAAATTTTGCTTTTGGGTTTCACTGGAGCAATACATAAGAAATAATTAGAGTAAAAGAAATGGACACTCTGAGAAGTATTTACTTGTGTTAGGATATAGAACAGTGCACAAAAATGTCATGGAAACATGTGAAGTATAATAGGTGGTAAATTATAAGCTTGGAGAGGGGGGGAGGGAGGGGGGAAAAAAAGAGAGAGAGAGAGAGTTTTTTATGATTTTGTTATACCGAATGAATGGATCATAAAGTGGTGAAGAAATAATATGGAAATAAATTTGAGAGTAGGAAGATGGCAAGATGGGTAGACCATGGTGTGTGTGCATGTGAGGGAGCAGAAACTTGAGTGAACAGCACACATGTAATTGGGAATAAAGCTTTGTGGAATCAATCAGTTAAAAGGAAGGAAGGAATTATCAGGGGGGAAAGCGCCAAGCCATTACGACTATATAGCACCAATCAGTTAAAAGACAGAGTGATTTTTTAACATTTTAAACAGCTCATGGCAAGCACTTTACACCAGGCCATATGAAGTAGTGCAGTGATGTTGTGAATACTTTGCTGGTGTATACTGGAACTAATTCCATGTGATGCTGTTCACTGTAAAAGAAATGTGGAATGGATGGTTATCTTTTTGTGTTATGTATCATTATCCTTCTTTTTATATATTACTCTCCTATTTCCTCCAGGCTGATACCTAGAGGAAACAGAACTGATACCTGGGATATGGGTATGGATGATAACAAAATAAAAATTTCACTAACCTCTTGCATGAATGGTTGTCCTCTGGGTGGCTGACTGTGAGGTATAGAACCTGGCGGTTGAGTGGAAGGCATGGAGAGCATGCTCAGAGGAACAGTGCCAAGTGGGCCAACACCAGGAGGGCTGCGAGTGTTCATAGCAGGGTTGTGTATAGAGGGCCCTCCAGGTAGCCTGGCTAACCCAGAAGTAAGTTGATCTGATCCATGATCTAGTGGTAAGTTGAGCCTCATATCAACTTGAGCATGTTGTTGCAGAAGATTCGCCAAAGTAGGAGGAGGGTGACTCATATGGTAGCTTTTGCTTTCATTATGCCCTGGACCCCAGCCCATACCCATGGGTGGTGAGAGTCCAGGACCTCGTGGTGGTCCTACATCACTTTCCCCAAATACATTTCTTGGACCACCTGATACTCCAGGACCACTAGATCCACTGACATTCTGCCTTCCGTCAATACCAAAAAGATGGGCATTCATAGCTCCAGGTGAGAGCAGTGGATGTGATACAGGATTCATTTTGGCCTGAGTCGTAATTGTCTCCATTTCCTGCTGGCCCTGATGTGGCCTGAATGGTGCCTGAGTCATGCGAGGAGAACTATCTAGTCCTTGGCCGTCTGTGCCTGGAGGGTGCATCCTGCATGCATTATTTAAGCCTTCCACTGGTCCAAATGAAGGAGGTGCACGTGTCATTCCCATCATTTCCAATATTCTGGGAGCCGGCTCCCTCATTCTGTTAGGCATATCTAATCCTGGTCTTGGTGGAACTGGTCCACCAAGTTGATGGAAGCCCTCAAGAGGTGGTCTGTTAAATATTCCTGCTGTCAGTATGTCTGACTGATTAGGTGTGGATGATTGTAGTTGTTGCAAAACAGTTTGTGGAGATGGCCCATTGCCATTTCTCTGCATATTGAAGTTTGGTCCAGAATTCATTGCTTGATTTTGCTGATGAAGAGGACGCCCCATACCATGCTGAGATGGGATATTTCCACTCATTCCGGTTACTCCTCCCCAAGGAGGTTGTCCTCCAAACTGTTGATGTTGTTGATTTGGAAAATTACTTTCTGCACTTTGATTCTGCCGTCCAAATGATGTTCCTTGTCCCTGAGGTGTGCTCATCTGGTATATTTGTCCAAGATGATGAGGCATGGGAGAACTTGACAAGGTATCCCGCTGCGTAGTGGGAGGCAGTAATGGTGGTGTGGAGAGCTGACTACGATGACTGTCACTGGAAGCTTCAGATGGATTTGGAGATATGGCTGGCGAAGGAGTCTTAAAAGTTACCTGCAAAAGTAAAAACAATTAAGTAACTCATTTACACATTAACTATTAATCTGAACCAATTGCAGTAATATCAGACACATTCCGAGGCTTCAAATCTCAAAAGTCTAAAATACTTGCCATTTTCATTATTTTTGGGGAATTTAAAATATAATACAAAGTTGTTACTGTATATGCATATTAAACCGAGGACATTGCTCTGAGAAAAAACCCTATCACTGTTGTTACCAACCAAAATGCCCTGTAATTGATTGTTCTAGTACACTATTGTCATAATCTCTCAGGAACCTCATTATCATTAAAGTTATTGCTATGCATACCATGTGTGTGTTGTACAGTATACACTGCTTGTTAGTGGTCTCTTTTTCAGTTACAGCTACTACAGCCTTCCTGTATGTGCTGCTGGGTTCTTGCATTTTAATTGTGTGCACCAATTTACACATAATTGATTACCGTGTTTACATTGATACTTCCTGTATTCCGTAGTACCTTTGCATTACAATGCATTTGTAGCAGTACTCATTAAGTGAGTCACTTAAGTTGATTTTTGAGTGACAAAATATATTTCAGCCATTTGATTAAAATAATTGTTCATTATCCCTTTTTTTTTACTGTACTGTATTATAAATTAAGTTCTTGAATAAACTTAGGCAAAAACCATTTACCCCCACTTTACCCTCGAAGCAATTGTGTTTTGTTCTGCTGGTCTGGAAAGCACAGTTCTATTTACTTTAGAAATATGAATGTTACAAATATGTATTGTCAGTATTGCAACTCTTTTAATACTTTTGCACCCCCCCCCCTCCCTGGACATCTGCAACATCCACAACTAACTCTGCAGATGTGAGACAAGGAGGGCCGTGACGTCCAAAAATAAAATATTTGTTAAAAATCTGTGTGTTTTCTGATTGTTATGGGACTAGTTTAAAATGCGCACCATTAGATTGCAAACCATTTGATGCCAGAATAAACGACGTAGCCTGAAAATTGAGGTGAGAAAACTGAACAGAGTGTACACAATTTAGTGTTGGTGTGCGGATAGGTGCTTGCTTATACTGTACGTAAAGCTCGGCAGACTTTCTAGTTTGCTGTGGGTAGCGCCCCTGTTTATTTTTGTCTTATATACATATACCTGGTTGATACCTGGTTGATGGGGTTCTGGGAGTTCTTCTACTCCCCAAGCCCGGCCCGAGGCCAGGCTTGACTTGTGAGAGTTTGGTCCACTAGGCTGTTGCTTGGAGCGGCCCGCAGGCCCACATACCCACCACAGCCCGGTTGGTCCGGCACTCCTTGGAGGAATAAATCTAGTTTCCTCTTGAAGATGTCCACGGTTGTTCCGGCAATATTTACTCTTTTTTAAAGAGTAATATTACGTTTGTAATATATACGTAATATATACGTTTTGAAAAATATATTGTGAACAAGTTGATACCAAATTGAATGATGTAACACGAAAATTGATGGGTAACGCTCACAGGTAACACTCATGCACATCTAGTTGGGCACGAGGATTTCCTGATACCTGGAACTTTAAGAACAAGAGGTCATAGATATAAACTAGCTAAACACAGATGCCGAAGAAATATAAGAAAATTCACTTTCGCAAACAGAGTGGTAGACGGTTGGAACAAGTTAGGGGAGAAGGTGGTGGAGGCCAAGACCGTCAGTAGTTTCAAAGCGTTATATGACAAAGAGTGCTGGGAAGACGGGACACCACGAGCGTAGCTCTCATCCTGTAACTACACTTAGGTAATTACACTTAGGTAATTACATGCTGCAGGTGGCACACCAGGCTTTGTTACCCTATATGCATATACCCTATATCCCCTTTAGAGAATTCTATTGCAAACAATTTGATACCAAAATGAACAATGTAATATGAAAATTGATGTGAGAAAACACATTTGTGGGTGAGTGTTGTGAGTGTGTCAATGGGTGCTCGCACACGAGTAACGCTTGGCCGACTTTCGGCTTTGCTGCGGGGTGGGGGGTGCCAATCTTTTGGACCTTATATGCATATACCCCCTATAGAGAATTCTATTGTGAACACATTGATATATAAATGAACAACATAGCACGAGAATTGAGATGAGAAAACTGAAAAAGAGTATACACATTTTAGTGCTCTTGTGTGCTCAAAGGTAACGCTCGACTGATTTTTGGGTTTAGTGCGGGTGGCACGCCGGGCTTTTGGACTTTATGCATATACGCCTGTAAGGAATTCTAACGTGAACACACTGATACCAAAAAGAATGACATAACACGAAAATTGAAGTGAGAAAACTGAAAAGAGTACACATATTTAAATCTGGCCACGCACTGACATGAAACGCCCGGCACACATTGCCATAGACTGCAGTGCGCATGCCAGGGACGCGAAAGTGTTAAATAGTAAAGGATAAACTGGAAATTTAGAGAGATCTGAGAAAATGAGTTATGGACGAGCAACAGTCCATTCGAAATGGCAGTGTGGGGGGAGGGGGGTTCTCATTGGAGGTACTCTGTTAGAAGGAAATAAAAGACATTATTTGGTGTCTGAGGCAATTCATGCAGTGTACTTTACACCTAGTCTATGAAACAGCTGAAATATTGTCATGGATGTTTAGCCAGTATGGTGATGCTGATCTACTGTGATGAGTCTTTGATAGTTCTAGGCTACCCGAATGATACTGCAGTAGTTCTATCCTATCATTATGTTATGGTGGTTCTAGACTGCCATGGCAGTATTGTGGTGGTTCTAGCCTACCATGATAATACTGTGGTGGTTCTAGACTACCATGACGGTATTGTGGCAGTTTTAGCCTACCATGGTGATCTTGTGGTGTTTTCAGCATACCATGAATATATTACTATGGTTCTAGCCTCTCATAATATAGTGGTGGCTTTAGACTTCCATGAAAAGGGAACCATGGGAAACATGAGAGATTATTACACACTTGTTATATATAGAAAGCATGGATGCTGATTCAGTATTCAGTTATGTTTCTTGGTATCATCTAAATTAACATAATATTAATTACATTTCTCAAGAACTCATTGGAAAGAAGGGATATACCTTGGAACAATCACTACTCATGAAACTACTATACAAAAGCATTTACCTGTTTGGCTTCCTGCATGGCTGAGTTTCTCTTCATAATTGCTTGAAGAGCCACATTGGTGCGGGAACGTGGGGGCCGAGATTGCCCTTGTCCCTGGCCTTGCTGCTGTTGCTGCTGTTGCTGTTGTTGCTGTTGCTGCTGCTGCTGTGATGGTTGACCTGGGGGTGAACTTTGTAACAGACCAGAACCTGATACCACCTTGATGCTCATAATAGTACCACCACCAACAACAACACCTGAGAAATGGATTAGCAATGGTTAGTAGCATTCTTACATGCAAGAGATGTTAGTTTATTCATTATAAAGTACATGCACACAAGGCAAATGCTGAAAATTTAACAAATTTGAAAATCTTTTGAGTAGTTTGATGAAATCAAACTTGAGTCCTGCTTCACCTAACACATGCATTACCCACTAGACCACGCTATTGTTATTTCACTCCGCATCAAAATAATTTTATATATTATTTACACATCCAAAGAAAGTAAATTACAAATATAAGCAGCCTGTAATTTTCACGGTACAGCATTATGTAGATTAAAAGTAAAAAATTAACAAAAATATATTCGCGGCAACTCGCGCGCCCCGCCCCGGGCTTATGGCACGAGCGCACGGGAATGATGACGTCACGCGCCACCTTACAGACCCCATAGCAGCCTAAGTAAGTACAATTTCAAAATTCCGTTGCAATACCCATATACAGGGAGGGTTTTTTGACACTTTCAGAACAAAAAAAATTTTTTCCCGAGAATTTATTTCTTGCGCACTGGGGGGGGGGGTCATATTTATAGGCCGCGCAGTTAAAGGGTTAATATAACTTCAGACAAGTCAAATATGATGATAATTAGCTGTGATCAATTCATATACATAACAGTAATATGCCAGATTGTTAAGCAGCATAATATTAATGTACACCACAGAACCATAGTACAGACATAGAGGTTTGATATACTTTCTATGAAATATTGCAGAAGATATTATTGAGTAGACCATGGGATGTACTGGAATATTAAGAGGCATACACAAAGCCATTACAAAGCATTCATTAAAAGAGGTGAATAATGCCATGCATAGAAATATAAGCAATAAGACCATAAACTATAATATAAACACACATTTGTTTCAAATTCTTTTTTACTGATTCAACCTCTCTTGTGGAAATATTTATTGTTTTTGCAAAAACAATCAAGGTAAAATATGATCAAAGTAAACCTGCCTCTTATGGAATAAATTAGAATGACAAAGAAAATTATACATGCCTGTAATCTAAATGAAAATTATCCACCACTAATAATGGAATTTGCATATTTTTCTCAAAGAAACTAACAAATTCTCATTTATTCAGCTGCCTGAAAATTACAGATTCCCATGAGTGTTTAATGGCCCTATTTAACACAATGTTTCCCTGATCTTTCTCCAACCTGTGGTAGCCTGAAGACTTGCTGCCAATGTTCAGGATTTTGATTAGACAAGTCACATTCCTTGCACTCTTGGCAGAAAGAAGCCTTACACAGGTGAATACTTTAATGCATTGTACAGATGGATATCAGACATGCATATGGTAGCTTGCCACATACTTATAATTGCACTGCTATACACAGCATTTTAAATATCCTTCCTATTCACAAAATAATTTCATAATTACATGTCGTACATTGTATGACATGTATGATGGCCGTCGTACATTCATTGTGGAATTTGCTACGATGATCAGAATATCAGCTATCTGAACACACCTTATTCAGCTTTGGAGCAAAGCATGAGGAGTCAAGAGGGTATTTTTCATGGTACTGTGAGCTACTCATCTCTCCTGGGACTCCCTGAGACTAGTGAAGTCAGATCAGGTAAGTCCACCAAGCATAAAGTTAAGTATACACTCCTCTACCCATTTGGGAAGTTTGACTATCCTTAAGCATTTCAAGAGCTACTTTGGGATTGGCCAGTTATGTGTACTGCCATCTCATTGGATTAGGCATCTCTGTCAGCTGCACAATGGAATAAGCCAGCTACCCTGTTGTTGGTGCTGTGCTTGCCATTCTGGGTGTGGAGCTCATCCTGACAAGAAGCTAACCGCTGTTTCCTGTGTTCAGGCAAACCTGGAAAAGCACACTTCTTTCCGACTTCATTTGAAAGTTCTCTACCGCTTATCATGTGTTTTCGACTTACATCTACAGAATCACCAAGCCTTGTGCTCTGTTATAGTGAAAGAATAGAGGAACTTTGTACAGATGAGGATGATAACCGATAAAAGTATAACCGATCCCATGTGATGAAGTGTTTACAGGAGTAACAGACTGTTGTATCACCGTAAATCAGTGGAATAATAAGCCTAAGTCGCAAAAGTGCCTAGTTAACTCTATACAGTACATGTAATTGTGCTGCAAGTAACTAGTATAATATGTATCATGCAGGTGTGAATTACAAGAGGGATAAGGACTTGAACTGTTGATTAATTGTGTAGCGCTAACCACCGACGTGACTGACACACTGTATCACCACTCACATGTGTAACAGTCATCACTGTAATTGTGCCATTGTGTCTCACACAAAAGTTTCGCATCCAGGGTGTGCAGTGTGTTTATGCACATTCCTTTCGCTTACACTCTAGCCATGAGCAGCACCTGTGAGGTGAACTCATCACCATAGTCGAGTCAACGTTGTCATCAGATCATCCTGTCTCGTTAGCGAGGTGTGAATGTCTTGAGTGAGTGGGGAGGCCTGGCCATTATGTAAGTGTTAAAAGTTTTCGCTTTCCTCTTCTTACTCTGTGATTGTGATTTCCCTGTAATTTCTTACCCTAGAAATTGACCGCCTGGCTAAGTGAGACTTCACCAGCATCTGCTACGGATGAGAGTCTGTTATCTGAATACACATTATTTGTATTGTGTTTTAGGTAACACAATAATAATACAATTAAGTAACACAATACAAGGTTAAGGTGTTAGCTTTGTCATGCCAATATCTTGTGTTGTGATGTTGCAGTGTGCTAAGAGTCTGATCTTAGACTCACACATTTGAGGTCATTTGTAACCATAATGTTCAGTGCTACATTGCTTCTGTGAGTAAAGTAATTAGTTCACATTGGGCAGTCTGTGTGACTCAATTTACATTAAGAGGATACCTGATGAACCAGGCTGTGATTCATATGTAAAGCTGTGAGCAACTGCATCCAACAGCCTGGTTGACCAGACCATCAACCATGTGGCCTGGTTGATAACAAGGTATAACTAGAATGTGATTATTTTTGTCTTGTGACCTATAACTATCATCTGTTATTGTGTATTCTCTTTCAGTGATTATTGATATATCAGTGTTGTGTACTTTGGTGATAATCCACTTTCAGAGATGTAATTACTGTGCAGTGCTCACATTGTCATCTGACTAGTGTGTTATAAGTATACTGTACGGTTGTATGCCAGTCAATTTCCCTTGTGTTTGCCAGTGTCAAGAGTTATCACAAGTGTATTCAGTTAGAATCATTCTGTTGCCTGTTGCAAGTGATAGAGACCACGTTCTCATTATGCACCGGAGCCGTGAGGGAGCGTGTCCTGCTGGGTCTGCTTGTTTAGCTTTTGTGGAGTGATATTATCTATTAACATAAAGGAACCACGTGTAATAGTGTCAAGTTATTTTAATAAACTAGTAATTAGTTACATACCCCTTTTAATCATATCCTTTTCCCTGTGATACTCTCACACATGATACACATACGACACCCTAGCTCTCTTAATAATTCTTGCCACCATCTCAAGGGTAGAGCTGCTTCACTGCCTTACACCATAAGAATGTGGCGTATGACTGCGAACTGTTCTAAGCCCTCTAGCAATTGTTTCTTGGGTAGAAAGATGACCCCTGATGCAAGATTACAATATCATAGTGGAAGAGATCATTATTTTGTGTTATTATCTTGGCCATGGCTGTGTTGGTATCTTGGTGTTGGCTCTTTGAGTAACTTAATGTGGGCTATTACAAGTGCAAGGTGCAATTGCAGGTCTTCTGTGAGAACCCCATTCATTACAAACAGAAACTGAGGACAAGTGACATGGAAAGAGAAAATTATGGGAAGAACAGCAAGACACTTCATACTGGTTTTTGTGATAAAAACAACAGGTAAAGCAACAAAAGATTAACTACCAGTGAACCGTACGCAGTATTAGAAGAGAATAAGAAAAACATATGTTAAGACTTGCAGAGAGCTTCGAACTATCAAGAAACATCTCTGGGTTCATCTGCGGAAAGAGAGGTGGAGCAACAGAAATGATGGTTCAGACAGTGGGCCCAACTACAGCTGGGCCATCCAAATTGGAACCAACAGGAAAACCCTGCAAGAGAACATCTCCAATCTGGGCAGAATCTGGAGCAATAAACAAACTAGAGGGAAGGGATAAAGAATCCCTCACAGACCCTAGTCCAGCTGATAGACATCCACTGCAAAAGCTTTACAATTGGGAAATGGGGCAATGGAAACCAGAAGCCGCCAGTTCCACACCGAAGCGAAGAAGACCATCTCGACGCAACTGAGCATCTTTCAAAGCTATGAGAACAGATTAAGGGAACTCATCCTCACCTTAGAGGAAATAAGAAACAGATGGGATATGATCAACACATACAAGATCCTATGTGGAATAGGCAATGTGGATAAAGAGTGCCTATTTAAATTACAAAGAGGTGGACCAAGAGGACATCAGTGGAAGCTGGACATACAACTGAGTCGCAGAGACACAAGGAAGTTCTAGTTTCCTGAATGGGTGGTTAGTACAGTAAGTGGAAAGCATTGAAGGAAGAGGTTGTTGAAGTCAATTTTATCAACAACTTTAAGAAACAATATGATGAAAACAATGTTCATCAAGGATAAATGGCTAGGAAGCGGGGCATAAAGAGCTAGATCTCACTCCCCCTTTAGTCACTGACAGGTAAACATTTATAGGAAAGCAAAGGGGCAAAAACAAGAGATACCCTTCACCAAAACATTGGACACTCCTCGAATGTGAACTATACAGAGCCAAATCTAGAAATCCAGAAGACAATCTACCCATAGAGTCCAGCCCAACAAGGAAAGAGTCCGAAGCAATACCCCACAATTCAGACAATGAATCACCGGGAAGCAAATGGAGTTGAGACAGACTACAAAGCCCAGTGGGGAATGAAATAACAGCAGAGTATGCCAGATTGACACAAACACGTGCACCATGCAGTGTGCCTGACATAAGGTCACAAGGGCAAGACAAACATGAACCCCCAACCCATCAGCAGTGTCTGTGAAGAGATTGAGCACAGAGTGGCTCCTCAGAACAGAACCCCTAAAAGCTCAAAGAGGAAACTAGTGAACTCTGAATCCATCTAAGAGCCGATCAAGCCCACCGAGAAAATCTATATCTGCCCATCTAAGGGCCAATGGGCAGCAGCAGAGAAAGGGATGGAATTAAAGAAATAGAATGGCAACCAGAACCAAACCCAAGCAGGAGGAAATGCCATATAAGGCACTCTAGCCAAAGACAAGTGTGTGTGGTTTGGTCATCAACTCTGAATAGCCCATGTCATCAGCAGACCAATGGTGTTGCAAGTGTCATTGTATGTTTAGCCCCCGAATTAACTAGAGCAAGTTGAACATATCTACAATACACATTATCCGTCTCATGGCTCCACCACTGGATTAGGCACAATTGCCTTTGTCCCAATGGTCCAAGTGCAGACTGGACTGTTGTACCCATGGGAAGGCAGATGGAATCCAGCTTGAGCCCACTACAGTCACCCTACCTCCAGAGTTTGTATCAGATGTGCATCAATCAAGCCATATGGCCACTAGTGTTGATTACTACGTAACATACTCCAAGAACGTTAAACTTGCTAAAACTTGTTAATTCCATACTCCACCAATTGTCTCCAAAATCACGGAAGCGACTGAGAATTAAGCAAGGTTTGGAGTGAATTGATACAGTATTTGTAAAGAGTGAAGTGAACCACTAGAGGCCTACCCCCAACAGGAAACAGTGAACCTTGTAACACTCCCCAACCCCACCTGCCCACCTTTCTGGTAGCATTTTCTTGGTTAGGGTGATTTAAGATCCCCTGCTTCTTGTTTCTCTGTAGAGGGGAGGCCAGGTTTTAGTCTCTGGTCCCCTGTAGGCTTACAATGACTCACAAGGGCCTGTGTGGCTTGAACTGGTGTGGAACTATACAAGTAGCTATCACCCATGAGCCACCAACAAGAGCCCTCCCAGAAAATTAATGTAAACTTCATATTTTTATAAACTAAGTTTTTCTTTATACATTATTTTTAATTCTATGAATTACTGAAAATTTTCTGCTGAAAAATGTTCTTGTTATAAATTATAATGATATAATGATATGATCAGCTTTTCCTAGTTAATAAAAAACCCTCTAGAAAGACAAATTTTGCATAGCAGGAGTGGACTCTCAAGAGCATAACTAATGTATAGTTTAATACATTTCAAACCTTTCCATTCTATTTCCCTTCATTTAAACCTAAATATGCATCACTCATCTTGAGCAGGAAGAGGCAACTAGGCACTGTTCAGTCACTACTTCCCCCACACACTAAGCAGTAGTTGGGGACCCTACATGTCAAATTCTTGGCAGATTGTTGTTCTGATAAACCACATTTCCAACCTTGTCATCATAAGTGCTTTAAATTTTGTCAATAATTAAAAAAGCTAAGGCAGATGAGAGGGCTGCTAACAGAAATCAATAAAGAGAATGACAAACCTGATTCTTTTATTCCTTCATTTTCTCCAGTGATCCTTAGTGACTTCTCTGGAAGCTCTGGTTCATGCTGCTCTCGCGTCTCCCTCGCTCGCTCTAAGGAACCCTGTGGCTTCAGAATACCAACTTTGCCCCGCTTTCCTGACAACTTTTCCTGTAAAATTTATATACAATTTTTAGCTTCTTTAGGAAGCAAACATAACAATCTTTCCATAAAGTACAGATGTTATGTCTTATGCTAAGTCAGATGCAAAATGTCAACACTTAGTTTTCTTATTCTGGTGTTTTGAGAGGAACAAACATTTATGTCCACCAACATCCAGAAGTCTCATCTGAAATCTTAAGTAATTACCAATCTGAAATCGTAAATGCAAGCTCCCTGGAGTTCAATCCGGAATATGGAGGATCTATACTGATAACATACAGCATAATATTCTCAATATGCTCAATACATCAGCTCAGATGAGGTTTTTGCATTTCAATGGGAAATTATATCATCACATATAAAGGTACAGTACAATATAACTTTACAATTTAATTTTAAAAATAGTATTGTACAGAGCAGTATTAAAACAAAGAATTTGGTGAACATGAAAATGCACCAAATAAATCTCAAATCTGTGTAAAACTGTTAATATTTATATTTAAGTGCCCACTTGGTACACATTGGCAGTAGCAACCTAGTGGACAGTTAGATAATTAACAAGCACATAGCTTGGCAATCTGTGACGATCATGCCTGAAAAGGCTTTCAAGTTTATGTAAAGTACTTCCCTATCTAAACTATTGGCATTTATATTGTCTTCCTAACTCCAGTAAGACCCAACAGCAATGTTTGAAAAGCTCCCTACTACTCCAGTGTGGAACTGCAACCTGCTGAGATGATCCTAACCTGAGGTTTGTGAATCTTATATTTGGAAGCAGTTGAATGGAATAGCTCAGACAAAGAATTAAAACAGTTAAAAAAATGGCAATGTGGAGATGCAGGAAATGAAGTAGACTTCCAAGAAGCACTGCACTATGAACAGCATTGTATCCATATAGCAGGACAAATAGTACTTTACCAAATGAATGATTATTCCTAAGAACTACACATATCATCAGTACAAAGCACCAGTGGATATTTAAGCATACTGAATCACCTCTTACCTCAGGCTTGGTCTGTAGAGAGAGCTGTTCAAGGGCCCGCACTTCATCAACAGGTGGGCTTGAGTGCTTCATTGGTTCAAATGTCAACCCACCTGGTGCATCTTGACTCCCTTCACAAATCTGATACAAAGGCAATTTGGTAATATGTTTTCCTAGACCAAAAGTATATATCTGTACTCTCCTGTTATGAATAAAAAGAGTCAAATATCTACTTACCCAAGAAGAGGAATCTAATACAGTAAGGAAAAGATCAGAATAGTATGTTATAGTACATTATTCTGTGCTGTTAAAGCTCTTTTCTTCGATCAATATATCATCAATCACACCACCTGTTGATATTTTATTACAGTGCAGTGCTTGCAGTTATACAATTTATTTTGATAATAATAATAATATACTAGCTACATAATTGGAACTACATAAACAATATGCAACATTAGACTGGTAATAGAACAAGTATGATTAATAGAGATTGTCTAAAAAATTGTAATTAAGAACAATGTAAAACTACAAAGACTATGTAAGTTTTGTAGCTTTAGAATAATAATAAGGGATAATTATTCTAGTTTCTAGAATAATAATAAGGGATGAATGTGCATTAGACAAATTATTAAATGTTAAGGACGGCAGATATTCAGTGATTCTATGATCATATGAAGAATGGTTAAATAAAAGCACCAAGGTAGGAGGAAACAAAATTTTATATAGGAGTAAATTATCTGTACTCATCTCCATCCTAGAACATTTTTCAGAGAATATACATGTGGTTTGTCTTCTTTTAAAGTGAAGCAAGAATGCATAAACAGTATATATAGGAAAGCTAAAAGTGAGGTGGATAAAATGGAGAAAACTAACTGTGGCAAAACAAAAGGAACTCTTCATAAGGGCAGTGTTGACTACCTACCTGTTGATGATTTCAAGTGTCAATGTCCCCATGGACCAGGTCTCCTTTATACAAAGGTACAAAAGTTTGTTTCCTCCATGGTAGTGCTGTCATTAGTGGTTTAAAGTCAACCAGTTAACTGTACCATGGGTAGGGAAAAGGTACAAATTATATATTAAAAGAAATTTGTTTAACAACTTTTGTTTTCTCTCTATGGTGACTTACTTTGATCACAGAATTTCCATCAATGTCTTGTCCTGCAAACCACTTTGCAATATCAGTAAGTCGGGACGCTCGTATACAATTGTATTCTTCTGGACTTGGTTTAGATAGGCCTTCACGGTACCTAAAAATTATAATAAATTACAAATTACAAAATGATATATAATACAGAGGAACCTCGGGTGACGAGCGGCTCCATCTACGAGGATTTCAGGTAGCGTGCGAGCCACTCACATAAAAATTGTCTCGATTGATGAGCTTTCCCTCGGTTAATGAGAAAATCATGTGGGTGGTGCTTCCTAGTGTTCCCACTGGTTCTCTCAAATTCTCGGATGCCTCCGATAATGCAAATCAATGATTTTTTTTAAAGATGCTAATGATGCTGGGATGTAAAGGGGTGACTACTGTAATGTTGCAAAGCATTTAATTTTATTTTAGTAATTAAAACAAATTTGAAAAGAATTGAAAAAAGAAGAAATGTCAAATGGTTCGTTCAGTATATGTCAGGTAGGCTACTCTATTTTCTATAAAAAAATTAAAACAAAAAATTGAATATCATATTGATGTTTTTCGGTGATGAAACGGATTAATTTTATTTCCATTATTTTAAATGGGGAAATTCGCAAGATGAGCATTTCACATGACGAGCTCGGTGCTGGAATGGATTAAATTCGCTAACCGAGGTTCCTCTGTACAGGTATTTATAATAAAAACCATGTAATAATAAAATATTGCCTAATGTTGGCCATCAAACTGAAAATAAAGAAATTAAAAACTAGCTTTTGAGTCTACTACGGAAAAAAAATGTAAGAATTTACACTTCATAACGCAAGAGCTTATTCACCTCTGGATAGGATTTGTCATAGTCAGCACAAATCAACATTCTGGACTGATGCAACAGGGAACTTCTCAAAAAGTTTCTGCCCAATCTTACTGCTACTTGGGAGACATTGGATGATACTCAATCCAGCCCAAAATGTAGACAGAAAAATGCTTTCCATAAGCCCCAAATAATTCCCAGGTGCAACATGGCAACACAAGATTACCACTCTGGACCCGGCTAACTACCTACCAATAGGTCATCGTGCCACTGTCGACCACCGGGTGACAGAGTATCTACACCACAATAATGTCTTGCAACCTAAACCCTTCTGCATTTCATCTTAAGGTCGAAGAGGAAAGAATAGGAATAGGACTGAGAGTACTGAACAGAAAAGGAATTTTCATATACACTCAAACTTAGATTTCTCAGCTATTCCACTCCGTCACTTCCTAAGGCAATGCAATAATGTTCAGGCTCCCCTGGAATGCAGAATTTTAGCAGAGGCATTGTGGAGAAAAAAAAAACAGCATTGAATGTAATGAAACACCATTTTCTGGGTGAGCCCCAGAGGCTCCCTGGAGCCATCGGGCTAATATGATACATTAGACTGGGGCATTAGTCTAAGGAGTTCAGCCTACCGGGGACCATGAGCCAGAACCTGGCCCCCTCAGAGAGGTTACCTTGAGGTGATTTCGGGGCTCAGCGACCTCGCGGCCCGGTCATCGACCAGGCTTCCTGGTTGCTAGACTGGTCAACCAGGCTGTTGGACGCGGCTGCTCGCAGCCTGACATATGAGTCACAGCCTGCTTGATCAGGTATCCTTTGGAGGTGTTTGTCAAGTTCTCTCTAGAACACTGTGAGGGGAGCTGTGCAGACAGCGGTGATGTGTGACGTCATGCTCATTTGCTTGTTTCTTTTTGGGAAGTTCTATCCACTTGTTCACCTTTTGGTAGCAATTTTCACCAGAATAGTAGTTTGTTTTGGGACGCTTACATTTCTGGGTGCCTGACCCGGTCGATGGCAGACATAGAATGCTTCCAACCACACGGGGGTTTCTATAGGCCATTGCTCCCCATGCCTCTCTGAGGGGGCCCAGGTTCTGGCTCGTGGTCCCCAGTAAGCCCACAGAACTCCATACACATGACTGATGCCAAAGTCTGACATTAGCATAACAGCCTGGATAAGCTCCAGGGAGCTGACGGGGCTCCTCCCAGAAAAACAATGTGGTATTTGACCCCCAGGGCACAACCAGGAGGCAAGATCAGTAATGAGGGATGAGATGTGTCGCACACAAAAAGATGACCCCAGGTGTCAATGGCTGAAGACACCTCATGTCTGGCCAATCCAGGCCTTGCCCATACTTGGAAAATTAGCATGCAGCCATATTTGATGCCAAGTACTTAAAACTCGAGTAAATAATTGGGTCTACAAATCTTCATGTTGTGAACCTGCTCATCATTAATGGTTGACAGCAGTTCATCCGAAATTAAATACAAATAAAATAGGAAAAGCTTGTCTGAATGAAATAACTATAGGTATTAAAAATTTAGTTGATAACCAAAAACTTTATTGAAGCAATGAATAAATCTACTTTGTTGTCATTTAATTGTAGATATTAATAACTTTTTAAACTGAGTAATATATGATTTCTAATATGAATCTATGAAAATATGTAATGTGTGTGCCATTTGAACATCTTTTATTTAAATTTTTATCTTGACTAGCAATAGTCCCTGTCTGAAATATAAGCAAACTGACTGGCCCATAATTGAGTGAACATAATGCTCATAATTTTATGGTACAAATTTCATGACTAAATGTTAACAAGTAAATATGGTAACAGGTAAGAAAATACAAATAAATTTACTTGTATTTGCTCAGCATTTTTTGTAGTGGTTCAAAGCCTTGAAGGTCCCAGTCTTCCACTAATGGCACCTCAGAATCTGAAGAAAAGAAAAGTTGAAGTTTTAACCGAGATTAAAGTCTTGTACTCACCTAGTTGTACTTGTGTGGGTTGAGCTTCAACTCTTTGGTCCCGTCTCTCAACTGTCAATCAACTGGTGTAGAGGTTCCTGAGCCCATTGGGCTCAGGACGTCGGGAAGTTTATATCTACATTTGAAACTGTGTATAGAGTCTGCCTCCACCACATCACTGCATATAGCATTCCATTTGTCAACTGCCCTGACAGTGAAAAATTCTTTCTAATGTCTCTGTGGCTCATTTGGGTAGTAAGTTTCCACCTTCCCTCCTAGTTCATGTTCTGCCATGCTAAAAAGTTCATCTTTATCCACCCCTGTCAATTCCTCTGAGAATTTTGTAGGTGGTAATCATGTTTCCCCTAACTTTTTTGTCTTCCAGGGATGTGAGGTTTAGTTATAGATTGGTACTGAAGTTTCTGAGCACATTAAATAATGACATGAAATTCAGCATAGGAAAACAGCACATTTAATATTTGAGCGGAATTACATAAAATGTTACTAGGAGTATTACAATTTTATACTTACATTTACTAGCATCAAAAGACCCTAAAGGCTGCTGTAAGTTGTTGACTAATGTGCAGAGTCCTGGCCAAATCTGCTGCTTATTCTTCATTGCCTCTGACATGAACATACCGTTCTCGCAATGAACCCATTCAAACAAAAGGCGAACTGTAAGAAATGCATCTAATTATAATGACATCTATAAAATACTCTAATATATGCCAGAACTTTTAAATAAGAATAAAATACCTATGATGAATGTAAGGAAATGCCTCTTTCTGGTAAAGTCCAGTGGCTCCCTGAAGCTATCTTGCTGAGAGTGCTACTAGCTACTAGGTCACAGCAGTCACAGGCGTTCTCTTTGACCTACCGGGGACCAGAGGCAAAATTTGACCAACCAAAAGAGGTGCAGAGAGTGAATTACATTCTGCCACTCCACCGGGAAAGCCTCCAGAGAGTCAGCAAAGCATTACAGACAACTGCAAAGTTCACAGAAAACAAAACCTTCAAACTGCCAAACAATTCCCCAAACAATTCAAAACAATGATCGAAACATTTGAAACTACCTCAAGCCTGTTAGTACTGTACTGATAACCACCACCAGGTGTCTTGGAGCCCAAGCTCCTGCATGCCAACCCTCCCAGGCCAGTTTTGGAGCAGATAATCAAAACACCAATGAACTAACGCAACTTTTAGGGAGGAGGAGGGGAGGTGTCAGAAAGCCAATGGGTTTCTATCAGAAAGAGGCATTTCATTACATTCAATGCTGGTTTTCTGGAGAAGCCCCAGAGAGAAAAACAGCCCTTTTGGAGAGGAGCCAAAGAATTGTAATACCCGAGGTAAGGCCTCCAGCCTGGTGGCCTGACACTCGAAAGGTTAATACCCAAACACACCAGAGAAGTAACTCAGTCAGTGCAGGGGAAAATGCTAATGGATGCTCAGGGAAGGAAACCCTGAGCTCATGTGACCCAAAGCACCAAACGAGCCAGTCCACACAACAAGCCAGATAGAAAACACACTTGTGAAACAAATACCAAAAATTTTAATAATGCACAAGAAAATGGCCCTCACAGCACAAAGTCCAAGGATGGTTGAAACTTAACTTAAAAGCACTAAGGCCTGCCACTTCCAATGGTGACTCAGAAACATTACAGCAGTGCACATAGCACTGCATCAATGACAGAACTGACTATGGAGGGTTGGCTTAGTGGAGCTGGGGCTCTGGGACACCTGGTAGTGGTTATCAGTACTAACAGGTTTGAGATGGTTTTGAATGTTTCAATCATTGTTTTGAATTGTTTGGCCATGTCAAGGCTTTGTTTTCTGTGAACCTTGCAGTTGTCTGTAATGCTTCATTGACTTTCTAAATGCTTTAACAGTGGAATGGTGGAATATTACTTACTTTCTGTGCCTCTATGAGTGGGGGTCAGGTTCTGGTCTCTGGTAGGCTAAATAGAACTCTCATGACTGATGTGATCTAGTAGCTAGGAGCAATCTCAGTGAGATACTATAGCTTCAGGAAGACAATGGGGACTTCCCCAGAAACTACAAATTATAAATTACAATGAATATGGATACTTGGAAAACATAAAAAGTCATTAAGTCTATTACACTATTAGCCTTGCATATACAGATTTAAATAAGAACACTAGCAGAAGAGTCCCTCACCTGCAGGGAGGGCTGGATACGTCATGAGCTGGTCGGGATCACGGATAGTGTGCACAGGCAAGAGAAGGGCTGCCAACACCCCCACAGTCAACTCCTCCACCACATGAAGACATCCATCACATCTGAAATACAAATGCCATAAAGATATAATTCAGTAAATTACTTTGTTTCATGGACTTCATATATCACAAAACCTGCAACTCATACCATGCACTGACATCTTTCATTTCAGTATGTTTTATATTATATAAAATTTATTTATATAAAATTAATTGACATTTATAATTTCTAAGACTGTTACACAGATCTGAGAGTTCTACACTAATTACTGCCTTCATCTACTTAATTCAATACAAGAGATGTAAAATATTACTCTTTAGGATCTCTTGGTTTTTCTAGTTTCTCTTCATCCTTCTTGCTGGTGGTAGTCTCCTCACTTGTCTTAATCTTAACTGCTCCAGAAAAATAGTTTAGGGCAAACAGATTCACCAGGACCATCTGAAAAGAAATTGCATTTAATGACATTTCTAAAAACACTAAAAAATATGTATGTTTTGGATATCTTGAGTTATCTTGAGATGATTTCGGGGCTTTAGTGTTCCCGCGGCCCGGTCCTCGACCAGGCCTCCACCCCCAAGAAGCAGCCTGTGACAGCTGACTAACACCCAGGTACCTATTTACTGCTAGGTAACAGGGGCATTCAGGGTGAAAGAAACTTTGCCCATTTGTTTCTGCCTCGTGCGGGAATCAAACCCGCGCCACAGAATTACGAGTCCTGCACGCTATCCACCAGGCTATGAGGCCCCTGTAAACATCCTAGGTAACCTACTAAGCTCAAGACGATGCATGCAGCTCCCTGACACAATGTCCAGAAGCTAACGCTAACAAGGTAGTCTTAAGCATGCAATCCTCCAGCAACATAGCCCCTAGAAACACAGAATGACAAGACTTTCAGCACCTTGTTCAAAGACTAAAAAGCTGCAGAAAAGAATGAGCAGGCTAGAATTTAAATGCAAACCAAAACCCAGCAAGAAAGGCTTAGCTGAAGCTAGATGATATGAGGCACGAGAGACTTAGTCGAAACTAGATGATAAGAGGCTTCACTAACACTTATGAGTGTTAAGCATAAGGTGGTACTCATGAGACAGCCAGACACGAAACATAATGACCAACAAAACTGACAGATGTGAAACCCAATGATGGGAAAGAAACTGATGAATAGCTTGCTAAGTCACCTCAACTACACCTGCTGTGCAATCTGGTGGAAACACCAAAACTCAAGATTAGATTTGTACAGCTAACAGACACCAAATACTATTGATTCTTGATGAGGGCATAAGTAGCATACATAACCAGCAATATTATTAAACTTCCTTTTCTAGCATACCCCAGAAAATGGTGCTGTACTCTGTCCCATCAATTAGCCAAAGTAGTCATTAAACAAAAGCATGTTAACTACTTCAACCCTACTTCAGAGTTCTGCACTGCAGACCAAGCCTTGCAGGCCTTATTGGCCAGGTCTAAGTCAAATTGAGTCTTCCACTAAAGAAGAATCAGTATTCCAAGAGAAGATAACTTTATAAGAAGCAGATCATCACCATGGATCAAAGAAAAAAAGAAAGAGGGAAGATAGACATAAACAACTGCCATTATATGTTAGGAAGCATTCCAACCATGACTCTTACACATGACACAATGTCCAACAATGAGCCAATTTACTGAGACTTTCTGTCAGCTTGGTCAGCCACATGGAGATAGTCAGGATAGTTGGATTAGTGGAGATCAGAAAATTCCGAACACTGTTTGCCAATTAGCAGTTTAAAAACAATTTTCATAGGATGCTTGAATTTTTATCAATATTCCTTTACTCAGTGGTAGATATAAAAATTTGGGTTAAACTCTTGATCCCACGAGCTCCCCAGCTGCAAGAAGGGTCAAGCAAAGATGGTGCTTATCCTACACGTGCCGAGATTGTCACCGGAAGCAAAGAGGATATGAGCTGATCGGTGTTACCCAGAAACAAATCCCTTCAATACTTTCCAAGTATACACCTGCCCAATGTTGTCTGAATACAATCAACCCAAATGAGACTACCTGCATGAAACAGAAAAGTGGGGTAGTAGTAAACAAATCTAGCATTAAGACTTCCACCCATAAACAACCCAAAAACACAGCCCAGATAGTGGCAGTAACTTTCAGCATGCTGAAGGTTACCAAACAACCTCAGAAAGGATACCTCAGCTGGCCACTGACCTTCAGCAATCAGTGCTAGAGAAAATAAGCTTTCTAGACAAACTAGCAAGTGCTATCACCTGATAGCTGATGGTGTAGATGGTAACTGCTAATTAGGTACAATAGTTTCAGACTGATTATGGGCTATCTTTGAGATCCATACAACCATTCAGAGTGGGCATTAGAGGTTGAGGTGGACTTGCCGGCCAACCATGGCGACGGATGGTGGTTCGTGCAGCGTTTCTCCCGTGGACATTTCCGATCCCTTTGAGGGTTGTCAGGACCCGTTGTCCCTTGGCATGCATTCCGGTCACGACATTCTCCCGGTCTTGGAGGTAAATCCCGAGGGTGTTTTTCTGGACAGTAAAAATCATAGTAAAGCTAATAGATTGGAGGCGAAATGTCGCCTGCGTCCTGCGGTGCCCTGGCCTACATACGTTCGTCAACGCCTTTGATGCCGATACGCCTGCTGATCGGAGTGTTTTTGGAAATAGTAGGGCATGAAGTGTTTGCTATCAAGCCATTCCCGAGTTCCTTAAGGTCAAGGTGCACGATTTCAGGCCGAATAAACGCAGGAACTTTATTGCAGTGGACTATGCTTCCTCCAGGGCCTTGATGCTTTCGGACTCCCTCCCCCCTGATCAGGTTTGGATTACTGGCTTCCTCAATAAATTGGAGGTGTACGTCCCCCATCCCACTCAGTGCTTTCGTTGTAAGGGTTTTCACCATACCTCCCATGGTTGCACCAATGACGTCCATTGTGGCAAATGCTTTGGTTCCCATTACACTCGTGACTGTGATTCCGACAAGCTCTGTTGCCCCAACTGTGGTGGTGATCTTCCCATCACTTTCAAGCAGTGTCCTTCCTACGTTGCGGCGCTCACAAAGGCTCTTCCTGTTGTCTTCTTTTAATTACTTCTTGTGAGTCATTAAAAGCATACCAAAGACCAGAGGTCAAAACTTGGCTCCCCCTCACAGAGGCGCTGAGAACAAGGCATTAGTGATCACCCTCACCAAAGAATCAAACCCCCAAAAAGTAGGCAAAACAAAACATACAACTGAAAGATTCACAGAAAGTAAACAAACAATGCAGTAAATTGTTGTAAGTGAACTGTATGTGTTTTTCGCCATATGTATGTTGATTAAACATTGTGTGAAACACGTAACATCCCATTATTGGAGCAAAGACAACACTGTTCCAACACCATTGTTCGCGAAATATATGTCTCGAGACCGATTTCTGATACTCCTACGGTGTCTTTATTTTGCAAATAATGCAGACGAGACAGGATGATAGGCTTTGGAGGGGGAGGCACATGCTAAATGACCTTACTGGAAAGTTCAGAGATTACTATGTACCAGCTCAGAAGCTGGTTATTGATGAATCCCTTGTGCTTTTCAAAGAACATGCTGCTTTCAAGCAGTATATTCCCTCAAAATGCCACCAATTTGGATTGAAATTCTCTGTGCTCTGTGACTGTGAATCAGGAATGGTGTTACACATGATACTGTATTTGACTACAAATGTAGACATTCCTGGTAATGACACACATGGCTTCTCAGGAAGTGTGGTGAAGGCACCGCTTGCACCATAGCTGAACAAGGCCCACATACTGTACAAAGATAACTATTATACCAGTCCCTTGCTAACCAGGTTCTTGCTTGATAATAGAACTGGAGTGTGTAGCACAGTAAAACCAAAACGAAGGGAAATGCTTGTGTTTGACACTGCTCTGCAAGTAGGTGATTGCGAGATAAGAAAAAGTGGTGCAATTCTTTCAGTCCGGTGGAAAAACAGACATGAAGTGTGAACATGTTAACCACAATTCACCCTGGTACAATGGTGGGCAGTGGCAAGGTGAACAGAACAACAAAACAAATAATCTATAAGCCAGATTGTGTGATGGACTACAACATCAATACCTGTATGTGTTTAGTCGATAAATGTGACATGATGGTGGGAGCTGTAGTGTGTATACAGAAAACAGTGAAGTGGACTAAGAGATGATTTTCCACCTTATTGACGTAATAATGCTGAACAGTTACAACGTGTATCTTGTGAAAACAGGCAGAAAACCATATTTCCATTCATTTAGTTTTCAAGTTGTGAAACAATTACTGGGTAAGTTTGACGAAGATGCCCCTGGCATACAAAGACCCATTTGGGACCCAATATTGCACTATGCTCCTGCACCCAGGCTCGCTTACAGGGAGGCCTTTCTGGTACACCAATCAAGAAATTACCACCAACTGACTGCATGCAGCAGGCCAGCGTCGGTGCATTGTGTGTAACTCCACACAAATGAACCCACAGAAACGTAAATTGACGTTAACATGGTGCGAAGCGTGTGCAGTCCCTCTGTGCCATGTCAACTGTTTCGCACAGTATCACAGTCTCCAGGACTACTAAATGTCTTATACTTGTGTAAAAACATGTACATATCAAGTGAATTTTAGTGTATATATTGAAAAAAAAAAAACATTGTATATTTCCTATGAAATATAACATTCGGGTGCGCATACTTGTGACAATAATATGTGAGCGTGAAGTGAATTTATACCAGTTGTATTATAATACAAACATTAAGTGACAATAATTGGGACCATACTAGCAAAAACAAAATTGTTGTAAAATGTGCCATAGATACTGGTAAATAATGCAGCGGAAATAAATTCGCCACAACTCGAGCCTCTTAAATGCCGCACACGATGGCTCCCTGATGCAGCACACTTGAGCGCTCTTTCTCAGTGACGTCATCGGCGAACTTGTCGGCTCAATTATGTCATTGGTAAGTACAATAGAATTTTTTTATTACTTTTCCTGTGCTAAGAGAACAAAAAACCCAGCGTTGAATGTAATGAAACGCCATTTCTCCGAGTGAGACCCGGAGGCTCCCCGGAGCTTAATCCAGGCTTATTATAATCACTCTCTCAATACTTTTATTATGTGCGATGTTAGTGCAACTGGTCTATAATTCTTTGCCAATGCTTTGTCCCTCCCTTGTGTATAGGGCTATGTCTGCTACTTTTAGTGAATCTGGTATCTCCCCGTGTCCAAGCTCTTCCTCCACACTATATTGAGTGCCTGTGCTACCGGCACTTTGCATTTCTTTATAAATATTGAATTCCATGAGTCTGGACCTGGGGCCGAGTGCATGGGCATGTTTCAATTTCTCTTTCAAAGTTATTTACAAATGGAATAGTTTACAAATTGGGTAGTTTACAAATGGGATGCATTAGGCAGTGATGTGGTGGAGGAAGGAGACACAGTTACATGGTTTCAAATGTAGATATGATAAGAGCCGAATAGGCTCAGGAATCTGTACACCAGTTGACTGAAAGTACCATGGAGGATACTTAAAGCTGAACATTAAAAATCTGAACCCTATAAGCGCTATACATTCATATTAAATGCATCTTATGTACCTGAATGAGACTTGTTCTGGTGAAGGCATTAGTCGCAACTAAAGTCGAGAGGGCAGAGCAAAGGGTTGGAAGAGCATGTCGAGCAGTGGCAGCATCTCCGTGAAGGTACAGCTGGGCATGGCACTGAAGAAAGAGATTGGTGTACTCTTCTCCAGTGACTCTTGTCGATCCACTCAGTTCACGGCTGCTACTGTAAAAGTACAAAGCAAAGCTCATCAATATATAGATTACCCTCAATTTGTGTGTAACTTTCCTACAAAAATTGTGCAAGTAAAAAACTAGCAAATCAACATTATCGGTACAGAATATTTGGAAAACAGGGATAGGCTTCAGAGAACTTTAAAAGTAAATTCCCCCATTTTTTTAACACTTCCCAGCCACAAATTAATCACTTGTGCAAGTTCTATAGGTTTTTGTGAAATTAATGTCAACTGATTGGTAATTTTACTCCTTGCACTCAAAAGTGACAAATAGCACAGGAAAAACCTAATAAAAAACCAGCGTTGAATGTAATGAAATGCCTTTTTCTGGGTGAGCCCGGAGGTTCCCTGGAACTATCCGGCTAATATGTGAATCATTAGACTGGGGCATTAGTTTATGGAGTTTAGACTACTGGAGCCAGAACCTGGCCCCCTCAGAAAGGTGCAAGGAGTAACGGCCCTGGAAAACCCCACCCTGTGGTTGATGGTTTTCTTTACCTGCAATCGACCGGGGTTAGGCACCCAGAAAGTTAGGCATAACAAAACAGACCCTACATGGTAAGAAAATTGCAATAAAAAAATGAACAGAGAGGCAGAACTGTCTCCAATTTCAAAGAAACAAGCAAATGTCACATTAAGAACCCCCCCAGGGAAGGGAAGAGGGAGGGGGACTACCCTTAATCACCGGGGGGGGGGTTCCTTGGCCATTGCTCCCTGCACCTCTCTGAGGGGGCCAGGTTCTGGCTTGTAGGCCCTGGTAGGCTGAACTCCATGACTAAAGCCCCGGTCTAATGATTCGCATATTAACACGATAACTCCAGGGAGCTGAAGAGGCTCCCCACAGAAAATATTATTGAATGTAATGAAATGCTTTTTTCTAGCAGGACCTTGGCAGCTCCCTGTAGCTAGCTACTCTCGTTATTACCCATACCTACCAAGTCACACCTATCACGAGTCAATAAAAACCTATTGGAACTAGAAGTAAAAACCTGGCCTTCTCACAAAGCTAGAGAGAGCAGGGGATCTATGATCACCCTCACCAAGGGTGATCATAGAAAGAAAGGTAGAGCAATGCAAAACGGACAACAGCAAGTCAAATATATGCAAACAAATCAGAAAATGGTCCATTTGGTAGTTAGGTCAATCACCCTCAAGTAGAAGCAGCCTGCCACCAAATGGAAGAACCACAGAGACTAATGTGGCAAACCAAAAGTCGGTGATGGGCTAATGGAGTATGCGCATAACAGTCTTGGTGGTAGCAAAAGAGGCAGCACTGGAGGAATTAGTACAGTGCCCAGAGCTAAACCCTGCTCATGGGACAAACCCTGCAAATAAATTTCAGGCTCAAGCACAGCCACTTGAGAAAATGCCCAATAACCCAGGGCTATTGGGTTAGCCCTGGGTTATTGGCTAATAACCCAGGGCATCACCAACATCAGTGGTAGATGCACATTCATATGGAACAGAGCCACTGTTGGCATTGAAAGGGAAGCCAACAGAGAACTTCAAACCAAGCCCAGTCAGGTCAAAACCTGCAATGGAACCAACTGAGACTTCCACCAGTACACCAAGAATCTGAACTGAGTGAGCTGGGAAAGAATCAGATCTCTGGCCTGCAAACATGTAAACATCCGACAACCAAAGCTGTGAAACTTCCACATGAATCAACCTTGTGAACATCTGAGAAGCCACATTTAAATAAAAAGGGAGAACCCAAATGCAGTAAGCAAGAGGCAAACAAATTCACCAGGAACATGAACCAGGCCTTAAACTTAGGGAGAAAAGGGAGGGGTCAATAAACGAACCTGTTTGTAAGTGATCACGTGAAAGGCTGATCAAGGAAAGAAGTGATTAAAGCCAAGAGATCCAGAATGTACTGCAGGCCTGTCGAATCCCACTTGGGGACTGGTAACAACTTTGACATCCTCTGCAGTGAGCTTGATTACTACAAAGTTCAACGAAGTTATGAACCAAGTTCACAAAGTTATTTTATTGAATAAAATAAAATTTTGGTTGAAGTTTCAACCAAACTTGGTTGAACAAAGTTCAACCAAGTTTCTGTTCAAGACTGAACAGAGCTGTGAGGTAGACTCCTAGCCCAGGACCGACACAAAGAGAGGGGTTAGGGGGCCACCTCCACAGCAGGCTCTAGGACACTACTTGGAAGTCCATGCATTGTGGCTCCAAGAGCTGGTAAAACAGGCCAGACATTACCCTAAAAGCCCCTGCAAGCAACAGGGATTCAGTAAATGACATCCACACTGCCATTTACCACATTCGACTCATCTTTCTTTCAGATTTGTCTTGCATATACCTGGGAAATATAGTTTTTTAATACAAACATTCACCACTTCCACCTTCTCTTACTCCAACATATTTGTTTCTCCAACATTTTAGTCTTCTGATAATTTTTTAAAGCCACCCCCTCCCTACTACCCTAGTTAAGAAAATAATTACGTAACAACTTTCATTCTAGTATCAATTATAACATTCAATATATCATCACTGCGACCTTAAGTACTGTATGGGTTTTACTGGAAAATCAATCAAATAATAATGAGCAGATTTATTGGTTTGGAGATTTCAAGCAATTTGAAGGTTTGCCAAGTTTAGATTCTCTTAATTTCAGCTGAAACATTGTAAAATATTTAGTTTCTTACCATGCCTGGAGTGTCAATTCCACTAAATTTAGTTGATAATTAAATATAATTAAATTCATATAAGCATACAGTGACATATAAAATGTAAAATAATCAAGCTGAAAACTTTAATCCTGCCAACTATTTACTCACGTGGAGGCCAACAATTTGGAGAGCGTCTGAGTAAGGTTAGCAGGAGCACCAGGGAAAGGACAAGGCACACACATGGCCCTCACATATAGCGCCACTGCTGCCAGACGGTTACCTCGTCCAGCTTCCAAAAGGGCAAGTTGATTGTATGGATGACCACTGGTAGGGGCCACCATAACAGCATGTCTGTAAAAATCCAATTTACGACTATCACTTTCCTAATTTCCCTTCGTAAGTCGATCTGCTTGAGTTCTGAACATGATTTCCTATAAGTGCAATGTTATGAATAGAAGATAGATTCCCAAGCATTATTCCTCTTATAAACCATTATCAAAGGTCTTTTTACTAAAAAAAAATGAGACAACTGATAATAGATTCCATACTGATCTTGAGTTGGAACACACAATTATTGACTGGGAAAGTGATAGGTGCTTACCACAATGCCACAACTATGCATGAAAAGGCTAATACAATATATATAAACACACACACACATTAAATATGCAAAAACTAGAAGCTAGAAGAAAAAGAGGCAATATGATCACTACGTACAAAATAGTAACAGGAATCGATAAAATTGATAAGGAAGAATTCCTGAGACCTGGAACTTCAAGAACAAGAGATCATAGGTTTAAACTAACGAAACAAAGCTGCCGAAGAAATATAAGAGAATTCACTTTTATAAACAGAGTGGTAGACAGTTGGAACAAGTTAGGTGAGAAGGTGGAGGCCAAAACTGTCAGTAATTTCAAAGCGTTATACTGTATGACAAAGAGTGCTGGGAAGACATGACACCACAAGCGTAGCTCTCATCCTGTAACTACACTTAGGTAATTTATGACAGAGCCACAGAAATACTACAGGAAAGAGGTGGCTGGGTTGACTGTGTCTATCTGGACCTAAAACAGGCTTTTGATAAGTCCCACACATGAGGCTGTTCTGGAAACTGGAACATGCTGGAGGGATGACAGGGAGACTTCTGACATGGATGAACAATTTTCTAACTGATAGACAGATGAGGGCAGTAATCAGAGACAATGTATCTGACTAAAGGTGTATTACTAGTGGAGGTCCCACAGGGTTCAGTTTTTGCATGAGTAATGTTCATCATTTACATAAACGATCTACCAGAAGGAATACAGAATTATATGAACATGCTTGCAGATGATAAGATACTGGGGAAGATAGGAGACACAGACGATTGTAATGCCCATCAAATTGATCTGGATAAAATAAGAGCTAGGAGCATCAAGTGGCAAATGGAATTCAATATGAACAAATGCAATGCTATGGGCTGTGGAATCTTAGAAAATAGACCACACACAACTTACAAATTATGTAGAAAGGAATTACAGAACTCTAATAAAGAACGAGACCTAGGGGTAGTTTTGGATAGTAAGCTATCGCAAGAGGAACACAGAAAGAACATTATAAGAGGAGCATATGTGTAGCTTTCCAACTTCAGACTTGTTTTAATTATATGGATGGTGAAATACTAAAGAAGCTGTTCATGACTTTTGTGAGACCAAAATTGGAATAAGCAGCAGTTGTACGGTGTATGTTTTTGAACAGGAAGATAACAGGTCTCAGCTTACAATGACTCACAAGAGTCTGGTGTGATTCAAATTGGGTGGAGCTGTCCAGGTTGCTATCAACAATGAGCCACCACAAGAGCCCTCCCATAAAGTAAACCAACTGGAAAGAATTTGATTGAAAATATCAAATTTGAGAGCTAAAGGGTTAACAGATCTATGCTTGCTTGGCATCAAGATATTTACTTACCACGTTACAAAAGTACAGAGAGTAACTCACCTGTAATAGTTCTCGGCTTGTTTGGCTTGATGGCGGTACCTTGCTAAGTCACCGAGGTGCACAAGGCAGTACTGGCACAAGTAGAGAGCATTTTTCAGACTGCTTGCTTTGGACTTTCCCTGCGTTGACCCATTGAGATCTACAGCACCATAGATGCTGTCTTTCCTGTATTAAAAGGCCTACTGTATAAGCACTCTGATAAAATATACTGAATAAAATAAGCAGAAGTAAATACAACATGCTATTCAATATTACTCTATGAAAGTCTGTGTGCATGCATATACATGTATATCTTTTTAACTTACATATGCTAAACAAATGCCAAAACATACTGCATACAGTATTGCTGACTTCTATTTGTGAAAATTTTGAATACAGTATTGTTATGAATGATAATTCTAAAGTATTATTGGAGATTTATAAATTATTAAATTTCTTACAATTTACAGTATATAGCTATTACATATATACAATGACTACCAGTCATTGGTAGCCGAGGCTATATCCCCAACGACCTGACAGCACTTGGTGATCACAGAACAATTTCATCAAACCAATTCATTTATCTAAGGAAAAAGCGGGCTTCTTATATACGATATACTAGTACTTGCATAAACCACACAGCAATTGTATTTGGAAAACTCTTCCTCATGAAAGGGTTTGAACCTTAGACCCCCAGGAGCTGAAAACCAACTGGCGAGGCCAGTACTCTGACCACCTGACCACACTGACTGTTCAAAAGTCATTGGTAGCCTAGGCTATATCCCCAACGATCCAACAGCACTTAGTGGTCTCGGACTCAGGCGGTCTCGGGGAATGCCCCTTCAGGGTTGGTGACGGAGGCATTCGAGTCTTTCCTCCCTGCCAAAGCATCTGGGTCTGACCAGTGGGCCCCCTTTCTTCCGGCTTCTACGGCTGCGCCGGCCTTTTCTTTCGAGGCCGGAGCTTTGAGAGATGACTCGGCCCTGGGGCCTGATGTGTAGTTCCCAGGGCAGGGGAGGGGCTGACTTGGGGGCCTTGGGCCCAGTTGGACCCCGCCTGGGTTTTTCTACCCTCTGAGCGGGGCTTACTGTTACAAGGAGTAGGGTTTTCTCCCCCCCCCCCCCGTCTGTGTACGAATTGATTTGGTGTCTGCCCCTCCCCGGGTTCAGTTCCATGTCCCTTCAAGTGCTTCTGTCCTGTCTTATGGAGGTTTTCAGCTTCCCGAATCCCGCCTCCTGTGGTGCAGGATGCCTTTGCGGCTTACCTCCTGTGTGACCCAGATTACGCCTCTATTATGGATCCGTCTACATTCAGGTTTGGGTCTTCATTTCCCTACTGCATTCATTACAAGGTCCTGGAGTCGTCCTGGCTGGCGAACTGTCCTGTTTTTACTTTGGAGGCGTGGCATACTTTCTGTCATTTCCGCATGCTTGAGGGGTGCGAGTCATTGACAGTGGTCCAGGTTTTCCTGGGAGGCGAGTTTGAGCACCTCAGTGAGTGCTTGCTTGCTCCTGCCCTTCCTCGGGATGCGAGTGTCAGGCAGCTTCACGTGCCAGTTTCCTCCCTTTTGGCTGCACTGATTGCTGAGGACTTGCGCACTCGTAGCCTGCTGACTTCGGCCTTGCATTTATTTTCCCGCCTGGAGCAGTCTGCGGACTGGCTTGAGAAGGATGTGGAGGCGCTCCTGGGTCTAGCGCCTTGGGATCGGCGGAGCATTTTCGTCTGCCTTGTTGAAGGTGTTTCTGCCGAACCTGTGGGATGCGGTGTCACTGTTTTATGCCTCCTGGCTCTTGTCAGCAGGCGGTGCTTGCTTCCTCCTAGGAATCTGCTTGGGCTTTGGCTCTTAGAATGTCTTCGCCTTTTTGTCCCTTGCTGTTTGATGATTCTGTGATGGCGCAGTATCTGCAGGCGGCTTCGGCTAGCTGTCGTCCGATGTCTGACTTGATGGTTTTCAGGGGGGGTTGCTTCCTGGAGGGATCGTGCCAGGGCTCCGGGTCCCACTCGTCGTGGTAGGCCAATGGTGCCAGTTTCGGAGCTAGCGCCGCCTTCAGACCTGTCTTCATCTGGTCGGCGCGGTGTTCGCTCTGTTTGGAGCTTGGTTCTCGTAAGGGGTGTTGGCCCTTTTGTGGTTCGTCCCATTGACAGGGTGATGGGAGGGAGACTTGCTCTGTCCACTCACGCCTGGTCCCACGATTTGTGGGCTTTTTGAGTCGTTTCCAATGGCCAGCGGTGGCATTGGGTGGCCCTGCCTCCTTCAGGTGGCTCGGGGCTCGCGGGGTAAGCCTCTTCTCCTGCAATCTGTCGGGACATCTTGGAGTGGGTGCACTTGGGCGTGGTCGAAATGACGACGTATCTCGGATGGGTTTCCCGTTTGTTCCCAGTTCTGATACGGGACTGTGTGAACCTGCGGTTCATTCTTGACTTGTACCGTCTGAACCCCTGGGTTCATTGCCCTTCCTTTCAGATGACTACTCTGTCCCAAGTCCGGCTTCTGTTGGAGCCGGGCGCTTGAATGGTATCCCTGGACCTCTGGGACACATAATATGTCCCGATTCATCCGGGGTTCAGGGACTGGCTCGGTTTTGTTGTGGGCGTCAAAATTACCGGTTTTGTTGTCTCCCGTTTGGGTTGAACTTGGCACCTCACGTTTTCACACGCTTTACTTGGGTCATGGTGCCCTGCCTGCGTCTCTTAGGTGTTCGGGTGTTGGCCTACCTCGATGACTGGCTGGTCTGGGCTCCCAGCTAGTGCGCTTGTCTGCTCGCCAGGAATTTGGTTCTTTCCCAGCTTGCCAAGAATTTGGTTCTTTCCCAGCTCGCCAGGTTCGGGTTCTTGGTGAACTGGAGAAAGTCCCATTTGGTTCCCTCCCAGGTCCGGATTTGGCTGGGTCTTGTTTGGGACTCGGCCCGCTTCCTTGTCTCTCCCTCCAGTCTCTCTCCTTCGGCTGCAGTCCTGCCTTTGCCTGTTTCTGGGGGTCTCCCGGGTCACTCGGTGGTTTCTCGAGAGTTTGTGCTGGAGCCCGAACTTTGCCGTGATGGTCTTCCTACCGGATCGGGTTTGGCTTCGTCAGCTGTTCTGGTTTCTTCAGAACCATCCCTTCGACCTCTCTTGCGATCGCTGGGTTCGTCCACCGGGGGCCTTGTGTCGGTTGCTGCGTCACGGCTTCCTCTTCAGGCTTTTCAGGGTTCAGTGCATTGGCGCCTACCCGAGCCCTCGTTCGATGTGTTCATGGACGCGTCGTCTCTGGGCTGGGGCTTTGTGACCAGTGCACACCAGGCCAGCCAAGGGTGGTGAGATCCGTCCTTCGTTAAGCCCCACAGAGCGGTGCGGCAGTTCGCGGCAGTGTGGTATTCCCTTCGGAGGGTTCGGGTCGCCCGTGGATCGACGATCCCACTCNATATTGCTGGTTATGTATGCTACTTATGCTCTCATCAAGAATCAATAGTATTTGGTGTCTGTTAGCTGTACAAATCTAATCTTGAGTTTTGGTGTTTCCACCAGATTGCACAGCAGGTGTAGTTGAGGTGACTTAGCAAGCTATTCATCAGTTTCTTTCCCATCATTGGGTTTCACATCTGTCAGTTTTGTTGGTCATTATGTTTCGTGTCTGGCTGTCTCATGAGTACCACCTTATGCTTAACACTCATAAGTGTTAGTGAAGCCTCTTATCATCTAGTTTCGACTAAGTCTCTCGTGCCTCATATCATCTAGCTTCAGCTAAGCCTTTCTTGCTGGGTTTTGGTTTGCATTTAAATTCTAGCCTGCTCATTCTTTTCTGCAGCTTTTTTAGTCTTTGAACAAGGTGCTGAAAGTCTTGTCATTCTGTGTTTCTAGGGGCTATGTTGCTGGAGGATTGCATGCTTAAGACTACCTTGTTAGCGTTAGCTTCTGGACATTGTGTCAGGGAGCTGCATGCATCGTCTTGAGCTTAGTAGGTTACCTAGGATGTTTACAGGGGCCTCATAGCCTGGTGGATAGCGTGCAGGACTCTTAATTCTGTGGCGCGGGTTCGATTCCCGCACGAGGCAGAAACAAATGGGTAAAGTTTCTTTCACCCTGAATGCCCCTGTTACCTAGCAGTAAATAGGTACCTGGGTGTTAGTCAGCTGTCACAGGCTGCTTCTTGGGGGTGGAGGCCTGGTCGAGGACCGGGCCGCGGGGACACTAAAGCCCCGAAATCATCTCAAGATAACTCAAGATATCCAAAACATACATATTTTTTAGTGTTTTAGAAATGTCATTAAATGCAATTTCTTTTCAGATGGTCCTGGTGAATCTGTTTGCCCTAAACTATTTTTCTGGAGCAGTTAAGATTAAGACAGTGAGGAGACTACCACCAGCAAGAAGGATGAAGAGAAACTAGAAAAACCAAGAGATCCTAAAGAGTAATATTTTACATCTCTTGTATTGAATTAAGTAGATGAAGGCAGTAATTAGTGTAGAACTCTCAGATCTGTGTAACAGTCTTAGAAATTATAAATGTCAATTAATTTTATATAAATAAATTTTATATAATATAAAACATACTGAAATGAAAGATGTCAGTGCATGGTATGAGTTGCAGGTTTTGTGATATATGAAGTCCATGAAACAAAGTAATTTACTGAATTATATCTTTATGGCATTTGTATTTCAGATGTGATGGATGTCTTCATGTGGTGGAGGAGTTGACTGTGGGGGTGTTGGCAGCCCTTCTCTTGCCTGTGCACACTATCCGTGATCCCGACCAGCTCATGACGTATCCAGCCCTCCCTGCAGGTGAGGGACTCTTCTGCTAGTGTTCTTATTTAAATCTGTATATGCAAGGCTAATAGTGTAATAGACTTAATGACTTTTTATGTTTTCCAAGTATCCATATTCATTGTAATTTATAATTTGTAGTTTCTGGGGAAGTCCCCATTGTCTTCCTGAAGCTATAGTATCTCACTGAGATTGCTCCTAGCTACTAGATCACATCAGTCATGGGAGTTCTATTTAGCCTACCAGAGACCAGAGCCAGAACCTGACCCCCACTCATAGAGGCACAGAAAGTAAGTAATATTCCACCATTCCACTGGAAAGCATTTAGAAAGTCAATGAAGCATTACAGACAACTGCAAGGTTCACAGAAAACAAAGCTGTGACACGGCCAAACAATTCAAAACAATGATTGAAACATTCAAAACCATCTCGAACATGTTAGTACTGATAACCACACCAGGTGTCCCAGAGCCCCAGCTCCACTATGCCAACCCTCCATAGTCAGTTCTGTCATTGATGCAGTGCTATGTGCACTGCTGTAATATTTCTGAGTCGCCATTGGAAGTGGCAGGCCTCAGTGCTTTTAAGTTAAGTTTCAACCATCCTTGGACTTTGTGCTGTGAGGGCCATTTTCTTATGCATTATTAAAATTTTGGTATTTGTTTCACAAGTGTGTTTTCTATCTGGCTTGTTGTGTGGACTGGCTCGTTTGGTGCTTTGGGTCACATGAGCTCAGGGTTTCCTTCCCTGAGCATCCATTAGCATTTTCCCCTGCACTGACTGAGTTACTTCTCTGGTGTGTTTGGGTATTAACCTTTCGAGTGTCGGGCCACCAGGGTGGAGGCCTTACCTCGGGTATTACAATTCTTTGGCTCCTCTCCAAAAGGGCTGTTTTCCTCTCTGGGGCTTCTCCAGAAAACCAGCATTGAATGTAATGAAATGCCTCTTTCTGATAGAAACCCATTGACTTTCTGACACCTCCCCTCCTCCTCCCTAAAAGTTGCGTTAGTTCATTGGTGTTTTGATTATCTGCTCCAAAACTGGCCTGGGAGGGTTGGCATGCAGGAGCTTGGACTCCAAGACACCTGGTGGTGGTTATCAGTACAGTACTAACAGGCTTGAGGTAGTTTCAAATGTTTCGATCATTGTTTTGAATTGTTTGGGGAATTGTTTGGCAGTTTGAAGGTTTTGTTTTCTGTGAACTTTGCAGTTGTCTGTAATGCTTTGCTGACTCTCTGGAGGCTTTCCCGGTGGAGTGGCAGAATGTAATTCACTCTCTGCACCTCTTTTGGTGGGTCAAATTTTGCCTCTGGTCCCCGGTAGGTCAAAGAGAATGCCTGTGACTGCTGTGACCTAGTAGCTAGTAACACTCTCAGCAAGATAGCTTCAGGGAGCCACTGGACTTTACCAGAAAGAGGCATTTCCTTACATTCATCATAGGTATTTTATTCTTATTTAAAAGTTCTGGCATATATTAGAGTATTTTATAGATGTCATTATAATTAGATGCATTTCTTACAGTTCGCCTTTTGTTTGAATGGGTTCATTGCGAGAATGGTATGTTCATGTCAGAGGCAATGAAGAATAAGCAGCAGATTTGGCCAGGACTCTGCACATTAGTCAACAACTTACAGCAGCCTTTAGGGTCTTTTGATGCTAGTAAATGTAAGTATAAAATTGTAATACTCCTAGTAACATTTTTATGTAATTCCGCTCAAATATTAAATGTGCTGTTTTCCTATGCTGAATTTCATGTCATTATTTAATGTGCTCAGAAACTTCAGTACCAATCTATAACTAAACCTCACATCCCTGGAAGACAAAAAAGTTAGGGGAAACATGATTACCACCTACAAAATTCTCAGAGGAATTGACAGGGGTGGATAAAGATGAACTTTTTAGCATGGCAGAACATGAACTAGGAGGGAAGGTGGAAACTTACTACCCAAATGAGCCACAGAGACATTAGAAAGAATTTTTTCACTGTCAGGGCAGTTGACAAATGGAATGCTATATGCAGTGATGTGGTGGAGGCAGACTCTATACACAGTTTCAAATGTAGATATAAACTTCCCGACGTCCTGAGCCCAATGGGCTCAGGAACCTCTACACCAGTTGATTGACAGTTGAGAGACGGGACCAAAGAGTTGAAGCTCAACCCACACAAGTACAACTAGGTGAGTACAAGACTTTAATCTCGGTTAAAACTTCAACTTTTCTTTTTTTCAGATTCTGAGGTGCCATTAGTGGAAGACTGGGACCTTCAAGGCTTTGAACCACTACAAAAAATGCTGAGCAAATACAAGTAAATTTATTTGTATTTTCTTACCTGTTACCATATTTACTTGTTAACATTTAGTCATGAAATTTGTACCATAAAATTATGAGCATTATGTTCACTCAATTATGGGCCAGTCAGTTTGCTTATATTTCAGACAGGGACTATTGCTAGTCAAGATAAAAATTTAAATAAAAGATGTTCAAATGGCACACACATTACATATTTTTATAGATTCATATTAGAAATCGTATATTACTCAGTTTAAAAAGTTATTAATATCTACAATTAAATGACAACAAAGTAGATTTATTCATTGCTTCAATAAAGTTTTTGGTTATCAACTAAATTTTTAATACTATAGTTATTTCATTCAGACAAGCTTTTCCTATTTTATTTGTATTTAATTTCGGATGAACTGCTGTCAACCATTAATGATGAGCAGTTCATCCGAAATTAAATACAAATAAAATAGGAAAAGCTTGTCTGAATGAAATAACTATAGTATTAAAATTTAGTTGATAACCAAAAACTTTATTGAAGCAATGAATAAATCTACTTTGTTGTCATTTAATTGTAGATATTAATAACTTTTTAAACTGAGTAATATATGATTTCTAATATGAATCTATGAAAATATGTAATGTGTGTGCCATTTGAACATCTTTTATTTAAATTTTTATCTTGACTAGCAATAGTCCCTGTCTGAAATATAAGCAAACTGACTGGCCCATAATTGAGTGAACATAATGCTCATAATTTTATGGTACAAATTTCATGACTAAATGTTAACAAGTAAATATGGTAACAGGTAAGAAAATACAAATAAATTTACTTGTATTTGCTCAGCATTTTTTGTAGTGGTTCAAAGCCTTGAAGGTCCCAGTCTTCCACTAATGGCACCTCAGAATCTGAAGAAAAGAAAAGTTGAAGTTTTAACCGAGATTAAAGTCTTGTACTCACCTAGTTGTACTTGTGTGGGTTGAGCTTCAACTCTTTGGTCCCGTCTCTCAACTGTCAATCAACTGGTGTAGAGGTTCCTGAGCCCATTGGGCTCAGGACGTCGGGAAGTTTATATCTACATTTGAAACTGTGTATAGAGTCTGCCTCCACCACATCACTGCATATAGCATTCCATTTGTCAACTGCCCTGACAGTGAAAAAATTCTTTCTAATGTCTCTGTGGCTCATTTGGGTAGTAAGTTTCCACCTTCCCTCCTAGTTCATGTTCTGCCATGCTAAAAAGTTCATCTTTATCCACCCCTGTCAATTCCTCTGAGAATTTTGTAGGTGGTAATCATGTTTCCCCTAACTTTTTTGTCTTCCAGGGATGTGAGGTTTAGTTATAGATTGGTACTGAAGTTTCTGAGCACATTAAATAATGACATGAAATTCAGCATAGGAAAACAGCACATTTAATATTTGAGCGGAATTACATAAAAATGTTACTAGGAGTATTACAATTTTATACTTACATTTACTAGCATCAAAAGACCCTAAAGGCTGCTGTAAGTTGTTGACTAATGTGCAGAGTCCTGGCCAAATCTGCTGCTTATTCTTCATTGCCTCTGACATGAACATACCATTCTCGCAATGAACCCATTCAAACAAAAGGCGAACTGTAAGAAATGCATCTAATTATAATGACATCTATAAAATACTCTAATATATGCCAGAACTTTTAAATAAGAATAAAATACCTATGATGAATGTAAGGAAATGCCTCTTTCTGGTAAAGTCCAGTGGCTCCCTGAAGCTATCTTGCTGAGAGTGTTACTAGCTACTAGGTCACAGCAGTCACAGGCATTCTCTTTGACCTACCGGGGACCAGAGGCAAAATTTGACCCACCAAAAGAGGTGCAGAGAGTGAATTACATTCTGCCACTCCACCGGAAAGCCTCCAGAGAGTCAGCAAAGCATTACAGACAACTGCAAAGTTCACAGAAAACAAAACCTTCAAACTGCCAAACAATTCCCCAAACAATTCAAAACAATGATCGAAACATTTGAAACTACCTCAAGCCTGTTAGTACTGTACTGATAACCACCACCAGGTGTCTTGGAGTCCAAGCTCCTGCATGCCAACCCTCCCAGGCCAGTTTTGGAGCAGATAATCAAAACACCAATGAACTAACGCAACTTTTAGGGAGGAGGAGGGGAGGTGTCAGAAAGTCAATGGGTTTCTATCAGAAAGAGGCATTTCATTACATTCAATGCTGGTTTTCTGGAGAAGCCCCAGAGAGAAAAACAGCCCTTTTGGAGAGGAGCCAAAGAATTGTAATACCCGAGGTAAGGCCTCCACCCTGGTGGCCCGACACTCGAAAGGTTAATACCCAAACACACCAGAGAAGTAACTCAGTCAGTGCAGGGGAAAATGCTAATGGATGCTCAGGGAAGGAAACCCTGAGCTCATGTGACCCAAAGCACCAAACGAGCCAGTCCACACAACAAGCCAGATAGAAAACACACTTGTGAAACAAATACCAAAAATTTTAATAATGCATAAGAAAATGGCCCTCACAGCACAAAGTCCAAGGATGGTTGAAACTTAACTTAAAAGCACTGAGGCCTGCCACTTCCAATGGCGACTCAGAAATATTACAGCAGTGCACATAGCACTGCATCAATGACAGAACTGACTATGGAGGGTTGGCATAGTGGAGCTGGGGCTCTGGGACACCTGGTGGTGGTTATCAGTACTAACATGTTCGAGATGGTTTTGAATGTTTCAATCATTGTTTTGAATTGTTTGGCCGTGTCACAGCTTTGTTTTCTGTGAACCTTGCAGTTGTCTGTAATGCTTCATTGACTTTCTAAATGCTTTCCCAGTGGAATGGTGGAATATTACTTACTTTCTGTGCCTCTATGAGTGGGGGTCAGGTTCTGGCTCTGGTCTCTGGTAGGCTAAATAGAACTCCCATGACTGATGTGATCTAGTAGCTAGGAGCAATCTCAGTGAGATACTATAGCTTCAGGAAGACAATGGGGACTTCCCCAGAAACTACAAATTATAAATTACAATGAATATGGATACTTGGAAAACATAAAAAGTCATTAAGTCTATTACACTATTAGCCTTGCATATACAGATTTAAATAAGAACACTAGCAGAAGAGTCCCTCACCTGCAGGGAGGGCTGGATACGTCATGAGCTGGTCGGGATCACGGATAGTGTGCACAGGCAAGAGAAGGGCTGCCAACACCCCCACAGTCAACTCCTCCACCACATGAAGACATCCATCACATCTGAAATACAAATGCCATAAAGATATAATTCAGTAAATTACTTTGTTTCATGGACTTCATATATCACAAAACCTGCAACTCATACCATGCACTGACATCTTTCATTTCAGTATGTTTTATATTATATAAAATTTATTTATATAAAATTAATTGACATTTATAATTTCTAAGACTGTTACACAGATCTGAGAGTTCTACACTAATTACTGCCTTCATCTACTTAATTCAATACAAGAGATGTAAAATATTACTCTTTAGGATCTCTTGGTTTTTCTAGTTTCTCTTCATCCTTCTTGCTGGTGGTAGTCTCCTCACTTGTCTTAATCTTAACTGCTCCAGAAAAATAGTTTAGGGCAAACAGATTCACCAGGACCATCTGAAAAGAAATTGCATTTAATGACATTTCTAAAAACACTAAAAATATGTATGTTTTGGATATCTTGAGTTATCTTGAGATGATTTCGGGGCTTTAGTGTCCCCGCGGCCCGGTCCTCGACCAGGCCTCCACCCCCAAGAAGCAGCCTGTGACAGCTGACTAACACCCAGGTACCTATTTACTGCTAGGTAACAGGGGCATTCAGGGTGAAAGAAACTTTACCCATTTGTTTCTGCCTCGTGCGGGAATCGAACCCGCGCCACAGAATTAAGAGTCCTGCACGCTATCCACCAGGCTATGAGGCCCCTGTAAACATCCTAGGTAACCTACTAAGCTCAAGACGATGCATGCAGCTCCCTGACACAATGTCCAGAAGCTAACGCTAACAAGGTAGTCTTAAGCATGCAATCCTCCAGCAACATAGCCCCTAGAAACACAGAATGACAAGACTTTCAGCACCTTGTTCAAAGACTAAAAAGCTGCAGAAAAGAATGAGCAGGCTAGAATTTAAATGCAAACCAAAACCCAGCAAGAAAGGCTTAGCTGAAGCTAGATGATATGAGGCACGAGAGACTTAGTCGAAACTAGATGATAAGAGGCTTCACTAACACTTATGAGTGTTAAGCATAAGGTGGTACTCATGAGACAGCCAGACACGAAACATAATGACCAACAAAACTGACAGATGTGAAACCCAATGATGGGAAAGAAACTGATGAATAGCTTGCTAAGTCACCTCAACTACACCTGCTGTGCAATCTGGTGGAAACACCAAAACTCAAGATTAGATTTGTACAGCTAACAGACACAAATACTATTGATTCTTGATGAGAGCATAAGTAGCATACATAA
>WNGS01163555.1:5245343-5263564 GCA_020271785.1 Procambarus virginalis
CACATACAAGATCCTATGTGGAATAGGCAATGTGGATAAGAGTGCCTATTTAAATTACAAAGAGGTGGACCAAGAGGACATCAGTGGAAGCTGGACATACAACTGAGTCGCAGACAAAGGAAGTTCTAGTTTCCTGAATGGGTGGTCAGTACAGTAAGTGGAAAGCATTGAAAGGAAGAGTTGTTGAAGTCAATTTATCAACAACTTTAAGAAACAATATGATGAAAACAATGTTCATCAAGATAAAATGGCTAGGAAGCGGGACTAAAGAGCTAGATCTCACTCCCCCTTTAGTCACTGACAGGAACAACATTATAGAAAGCAAAGGGGCAAAAACAAGAGATACCCTTCACAAACATTGGACACTCCTCGAATGTGAAACTGTACAGAGCCAAACCTAGAAATCCAGAAGACAATCTACCCATAGAGTCCAGCCCAACAAGGAAAGAGTCCGAAGCAATACCCCACAATTCAGACAATGAATCACCGGGAAGCAAATGGAGTTGAGACAGACTACAAAGCCCAGTGGGGAATGAAATAACAGCAGAGTATGCCAGATTGACACAAACACGTGCACCATGCAGTGTGCCTGACATAAGGTCACAAGGGCAAGACAAACATGAACCCCCAACCCATCAGCAGTGTCTGTGAAGAGATTGAGCACAGAGTGGCTCCTCAGAACAGAACCCCTAAAAGCTCAAAGAGGAAACTGGTGAACTCTGAATCCATCTAAGAGCCGATCAAGCCCACCGAGAAAATCTATATCTGCCCATCTAAGGGCCAATGGGCAGCAGCAGAGAAAGGGATGGAATTAAAGAAATAGAATGGCAACCAGAACCAAACCCAAGCAGGAGGAAATGCCATATAAGGCACTCTAGCCAAAGACAAGTGTGAGCGAACGGATTTCACAGCTGTCTTAGTTGTGCAAAATGAGTACATGACAGTATGTAAATCAGTGTGGAATCTCCAGAGTGCACTTTGTCAGAGTGTACATGTCTAGATTCTTTAATTTGGGACTGAGGTCTGCCATATTGGATAACTCTGAATACAATCGACTTGATCAAGGTCCAGGATGTACCGAAAGTCGTCATCTCCTCTCCTGGTGTGTGGTTTGGTCATCAACTCTGAATAGCCCATGTCATCAGCAGACCAATGGTGTTGCAAGTGTCATTGTATGTTTAGCCCCCGAATAACTAGAGCAAGTTGAACATATCTACAATACACATTATCCGTCTCATGGCTCCACCACTGGATTAGGCACAATTGCCTTTGTCCCAATGGTCCAAGTGCAGACTGGACTGTTGTACCCATGGGAAGGCAGATGGAATCCAGCTTGAGCCCACTACAGTCACCCTACCTCCAGAGTTTGTTTGTATCAGATGTGCATCAATCAAGCCATATGGCCACTAGTGTTGATTACTACGTAACATACTCCAAAAATGTTAAACTTGCTAAAACTTTTTAATTCCATACTTCAGCAATTGTCTCCGAAATCATGGTTGCGATTGAGAACTGAGGAAGGTTTGGAGTGAATTGATACAGTATTTGTAAAGGTGAAGTGAACCACTAGAGGCCTACCCCCAACAGGAAACAGTGAAGCTTGTAACACTCCCCACCCCACCTGCCCACCTTTCTGGTAGCATTTTCTTGGTTAGGGTGATTTAAGATCCCCTGCTTCTTGTTTCTCTGTAGAGGGGAGGCCAGGTTTTAGCCTCTGATCCCCAGTAGGCTTACAATGACTCACAAGGGTCTGTGTGGATTGAACTGGTGTGGAACTATCCAAGTAGCTAGCACCCATGAGCCACCAATATGAGCCCTCCCAGAAAATTAATGTAAACTTCATATTTTTATAAATTAAGTCTTTCTTTATACATTATTTTTAATTCTATGAATTACTGAAAATTTTCTGCTGAAAAACTTTCTTGTTATAAATTATAATGATATAATGATATGATCACTTTTCCTAGTTAATAAAGACCCCTCTAGAAAGACAAATTTTGCATAGCAGGAGTGGACTCTCAAGAGCATCACTAATGTATAGCTTAATACATTTCAAACCTTTCCATTCTATTTCCCTTCATTTAAACCTAAATATGCATCACTCATCTTGACCAGGAAGAGGCAACTAGGCACTGTTCAGTCACTATTTCCCCACACACTCAGCAGTAGTTGGGGACCCTACATGTCAAATTCTTGGCAGATTGTTCTTCTGATAAACCACATTTCCAACCTTGTCATCATAAGTGCTTTGTATTTTGTCAATAATTAAAAAAGCTAAGGCAGATGGGAGGGCTGCTAACAGAAATCAATAAAGAGAATGACAAACCTGATTCTTTTATTCCTTCATTTTCTCCAGTGATCCTTAGTGACTTCTCTGGAAGCTCTGGTTCATGCTGCTCTCGCGTCTCCCTCGCTCGCTCTAAGGAACCCTGTGGCTTCAGAATACCAACTTTGCCCCGCTTTCCTGACAACTTTTCCTGTAAAATTTATATACAATTTTTAGCTTCTTTAGGAAACAAACATAAGAATCTTTCCATAAAGTACAGATGTTATGTCTTATGCTAAGTCAGATGCAAAATGTCAACACTTAGTTTTTTATTCTGGTGTTTTGAAGGGGAACAAACATTTATGTCCACTAACGTCCAGAAGTCTCATCTGAAATCTTAAGTAATTACCAATCTGAAATCGTAAATGCAAACTTCCTGGAGTTCAATCCGGAATATGGAGGATCTATACTGATAACATACAGCATAATATTCTCACTATGCTCAATACATCAGCTCAGATGAGGTTTTTGCATTTCAATGGGAAATTATATCATCACATATAAAGGTACAGTACAATATAACTTTACAATTTAATTTAAAAATAGTATTGTACAGAGCAGTATTAAAACAAAGAATTTGGTGAACATGAAAATGCACCAAATAAATCTCAAATCTGTGTAAAACTGTTAATATTTATATTTAAGTGCCCACTTGGTACACATTGGCAGTAGCAACCTAGTGGACAGTTAGATAATTAACAAGCACATAGCTTGGCAATCTGTGACGATCATGCCTGAAAAGGCTTTCAAGTTTATGTAAAGTACTTCCCTATCTAAACTATTGGCATTTATATTGTCTTCCTAACTCCAGTAAGACCCAACAGCAGTGTTTGAAAAGCTCCCTACTACTCCAGTGTGGAACTGCAACCTGCTGAGATGATCCTAACCTGAGGTTTGTGAATCTTATATTTGGAAGCAGTTGAATGGAATAGCTCAGACAAAGAATTAAAACAGTTAAAAAAATGGCAATGTGGAGATGCAGGAAATGAAGTAGACTTCCAAGAAGCACTGCACTATGAACAGCATTATCCATATAGCAGGACAAATAGTACTTTACCAAATGAATGATTATTCCTTAGAACTACACATATCATCAGTACAAAGCACCAGTGGATATTTAAGCATACTGAATCACCTCTTACCTCAGGCTTGGTCTGTAGAGAGAGCTGTTCAAGGGCCCGCACTTCATCAACAGGTGGGCTTGAGTGCTTCATTGGTTCAAATGTCAACCCACCTGGTGCATCTTGACTCCCTTCACAAATCTGATACAAAGGCAATTTGGTAATATGTTTTCCTAGACCAAAAGTATATATCTGTACTCTCCTGTTATGAATAAAAAGAGTCAAATATCTACTTACCCAAGAAGAGGAATCTAATACAGTAAGGAAAAGATCAGAATAGTATGTTATAGTACATTATTCTGTGCTGTTAAAGCTCTTTTCTTCGATCAATATATCATCAATCACACCACCTGTTGATATTTTATTACAGTGCAGTGCTTGCAGTTATACAATTTATTTTGATAATAATAATAATATACTAGCTACATAATTGGAACTACATAAACAATATGCAACATTAGACTGGTAATAGAACAAGTATGATTAATAGAGATTGTCTAAAAAATTGTAATTAAGAACAATGTAAAACTATAAAGACTATGTAAGTCTTTGTAGTTTTAGAATAATAATAAGGGATAAATATTCTAGTTTCTAGAATAATAATAAGGGATAATTATTCTAGTTTCTAGAATAATAATAAGGGATGAATGTGCATTAGACAAATTATTAAATGTTAAGGACTGCAGATATTCAGTGATTCTATGATCATATGAAGAATGGTTAAATAAAAGCACCAAGGTAGGAGGAAACAAAATTTTATATAGGAGTAAATTATCTGTACTCATCTCCATCCTAGAACATTTTTCAGAGAATATACATGTTGGTTTGTCTTCTTTTAAAGTAAAGCAAGAATGCATAAACAGTATATATAGGAAAGCTAAAAGTGAGGTGGATAAAATGGAGAAAACTAACTGTGGCAAAACAAAAGGAACTCTTCATAAGGGCAGTGTTGACTACCTACCTGTTGATGATTTCAAGTGTCAATGTCCCCATGGACCAGGTCTCCTTTATACAAAGGTACAAAAGTTTGTTTCCTCCATGGTAGTGCTGTCATTAGTGGTTTAAAGTCAACCAGTTAACTGTACCATGGGTAGGGAAAAGGTACAAATTATATATTAAAGAAATTTGTTTAACAACTTTTGTTTTCTCTCTATGGTGACTTACTTTGATCACAGAATTTCCATCAATGTCTTGTCCTGCAAACCACTTTGCAATATCAGTAAGTCGGGACGCTCGTATACAATTGTATTCTTCTGGACTTGGTTTAGATAGGCCTTCACGGTACCTAAAAATTATAATAAATTACAAATTACAAAATGATATATAATACAGAGGAACCTCGGGTGACGAGCGGCTCAATCTACGAGGATTTCAGGTAGCGTGCGAGCCGCTCACATAAAAATTGTCTCGATTGATGAGCTTTCCCTCGGTTAATGAGAAAATCATGTGGGTGGTGCTTCCTAGTGTTCCCACTGGTTCTCTCAAATTCTCGGATGCCTCCGATAATGCAAATCAATGATTTTTTTTAAAGATGCTAATGATGCTGAGATGTAAAGGGGTGACTACTGTAATGTTGCAAAGCATTTAATTTTTTTTTAGTAATTAAAACAAATTTTAAAAAAATTGAAAAAAAGAAGAAATGTCAAATGGTTCATTCAGTATATGTCAGGTAGGCTACTCCATTTTCTATAAAAAAATTAAAACAAAAAATTGAATATCATATTGATGTTTTTCGGTGATGAAACGGATTAATTTTATTTCCATTATTTTAAATGGGGAAATTCGCAAGATGAGCATTTCACATGACGAGCTCGGTGCTGGAATGGATTAAATTCGCTAACCGAGGTTCCTCTATACAGGTATTTATAATAAAAACCATGTAATAATAAATATTGCCTAATGTTGGCCATCAAACTGAAAATAAAGAAATTAAAAACTAGCTTTTGAGTCTACTATGAAAAAAAAAAGAATTTACACTTCATAACGCAAGAGCTTATTCACCTCTGGATAGGATTTGTCATAGTCAGCACAAATCAACATTCTGGACTGATGCAACANAAAAAGAGGCAGAGAGAGCGATACCAAGCCTCACCCAAAAGGAACGACGAGAGAGGAAGCTGCGGAGAAAGAGAGGGAGACGACCACGAAAGCCAAAAGAATGAAGCTGGGATAGAATATGAACCGCCAAGTGGTGTCGTAAGCCTTTTCCAGGTCAAAAAAGACGGCAACAACGGAGGTCTTTGCAGCAAAAGCAGTACGAATATAGACCTCCAAGTTCACCAGGACATCTGTTGTGCTGCGGCACTTGCAGAAAACCAAATTGAGAAGGGGAGAGGTGATGGTGTTCCAGGAACCACATCAGACAAATGTTAACCATACGTTCAAAGAGTTTGTAGACACAACTTGTGAGGGCAAGTTAAAAAATATGTTAAAAAATGCAGAACAGAGCCAGTGAAGAATAGAGGTGCCATGGGCACAAGTAAAGAACACTGTATGAGCATTAGAGGTCCACAGCTATGTGGTGCCATCCTAAGAAGCATAAGAAATACTGCAAGAACAAAAGCCGACTCCTTCAAGAAAAAGATAGACACTTTCTTGCAAGAAGTGCCAGACCAAGTTTCCACAAATCAACCTGGCCCCAGGTCAGACCTTGGGAGTATTAGAATTCTCAGAACCCACTTAAGGTATGAGCTAGGCAATGCTTTACAAAACTGGAAATATCACATATTCAACACTAAATTTTGTGTACTATAGTCGTCTCCATTTTTACTTTTTGTACTATAATTGCCTCTAGTTAACTACCAATGTTTCTTATATAAGAACACTTTGTTTCACATTAAAATTTTAAGAATAATATAATTTAAGAACAGACTGAACCAATATGCTGTTTAACTTACTTGACACCATTAAACTATTAATTTTCACTCTTTGCATACAAGCATCGAAACAACATTACGTAATCCCCAATTCCTTAATACTCAAAATTAAATGCTTAGAACCACTTAAGATTCAGTATGAATCTGACACTCCCACTCATCTTTCCCACACAATCTAAACTGTTCATCCACTTCACGAGTCAACATACATGAATGATCTGCCTGTCATACTTCAAAATACACCTGCACTTTCGCTGCCCAAACTCAAGCTCAAATGGCTTTTTGTATCACAATATAATCATAATTTCTAAATGTAACAGATTTCAAAAGACCTATTGAAAACCCAAGACATGTCTATGAGCATATGAAGATATTTCATCTTATTGCCTCAATCTTGTCAAATTATAACATGGAATCCCCTACTTCATAGACAAAATTAGTTTAACATCATTATGAAAGTCATATCTATACTGTTTTAGGTTATGATATTACTCACTGTTACCTATTATAAATTTACATTAATATTACAATGAATGTGATACAATAACACTGCATCCTATAAGTATCATCCATATATCTGACCTGTTATATCATTATTATATTAGCCAAATCAATGAATGCATTATACAGTATTCCTCATCATACATAGTTAAACTAATATTATATTACTTTTTTATCTGTCTTAGTTACTACATAGCATATTTTAAGAAAGTCCTTACCTTTTGCATAGGATATATAAAATCCAATATTGTATTCAGGTTTTAAGCAACTCTATACAGGTATCTGGTGGAAAACAAGACTTTAGAAAGGCATGGCCAACTGTTCCGGAGCCAAAAACCAGTGTTGAATGTAATGAAACACCTCTTTCTCATTGGGTCTTGATGGCTTCCTGTACCTAGCTGTACTAAGATAGTTCCACACTCGAGTCGCATCAGCCTACAGGAGACCAGAGCCTGAACCTGGCCCTCGCACAGAGGTGCAGGGGAATAGGGGGGGGGGGGGCAATATACCGTCATTCTCACCAAGGAAACATCTAGAAGGATGAGCAGTAATCTCCGACATGTGGCAGAACCACTGGAAACTGCCGGCTTCCCATGTCAACGTTCCTCAGTCTGAAGTCCAGGACAACAAATCGATGCACCTGGTTGGAAGGGGGAGGGAGCACCAGGAAGCCACTGAGGCCCAACCAGAAAGAGGAATTTCATTACAATTCATGCTAGTTTTCTGGAGGCACCAAATGGTGGTTCTCTGTAACTAACCATGGTGTAAAAGAAAACAGGGACTTATCAGGGAGGAGAGCGACACTCACACCATCAAAGAGGAGATGCCAGGACAGGAAATTTGACCCAAAGCAACACAAGCCCAAAGGGGACTTGAAACATTGAACAGGTATTGAGCCACTTAGACCCTGTTAGACTTCCAGAGCACAGATATCAGTGTAAAACATGTTGGAAAATACTGTAGTCAGAGCTGCAAATTTGTGAATATCAAGGACCCTAAGGGTACCCTGCAGGCTGGCTAGACTTAATGACACTGTGGAACACCTGAGATAAATGAATTAAGGCTGAGCTGGCCACCAGAAAAAGACACTTGTATCTATGCAAGTCACACAACAAGTGAGGCTTGCAAACACACACACATGAAGCTAACACCAAAGCAAGGACACAACCAAATGGGTCCCTCATTGTACAGTCCAAAGGATGACCAACACTTATCTAGAAACAGTTGGGACCTGGAAGGCTCACAACTCAATGAGCAGTCCATACATTTGGGCATCAGATAAATAGACTGAGGAAAGTTGACATGGGAATACGGCAGCTTGCAGTGTGCTGCCACCTATCGGTGATCAGCTGCAATTACAGAGGGCATCGAACCGACTCCTGGGTACATTGTTTGCTTAGTCATTTGTTGCTTTGTTCTTTTCTTTGTGAATCCTGCAGTTGTCTGTTTGGCTTTGTTTCCTTTCTGGATGCTTCCTTGGTGAAGGTGACTGTATCGGTCCCTCTGCTCCCTGCACCTCTGTGAGGGGCCACATTCTGGCTTCAGTCTCCAGTAGGTTATTACAAACTCATAAGGCTGATGTGATGTGTATGGAGTGCTCAATACTCCTAACTACAGGAAGCCACTCTTCAATCCCTCCAGATAAATTGATTATGATTAAGAATTATGAAAACCATTTATCTATTAGCAAGTCTAAAATATCCAGGATAAAAGTATATTAATGCTTTTAAAATTTTGCTTTTGGGTTTCACTGGAGCCATACATAAGAAATAATTAGAGTAAAAGAAATGGACACTCTGAGAAGTATTTACTTGTGTTAGGATATAGAACAGTGCACAAAAATGTCATGGAAACATGTGAAGTATAATAGGTGGTAAATTATAAGCTTGGAGAGGGGGGAGGGAGGGGGGAAAAAAAGAGAGAGAGAGAGAGTTTTTTATGATTTTGTTATACCGAATGAATGGATCATAAAGTGGTGAAGAAATAATATGGAAATAAATTTGAGAGTAGGAAGATGGCAAGATGGGTAGACCATGGTGTGTGTGCATGTGAGGGAGCAGAAACTTGAGTGAACAGCACACATGTAATTGGGAATAAAGCTTTGTGGAATCAATCAGTTAAAAGGAAGGAAGGAATTATCAGGGGGGAAAGCGCCAAGCCATTACGACTATATAGCACCAATCAGTTAAAAGACAGAGTGATTTTTTAACATTTTAAACAGCTCATGGCAAGCACTTTACACCAGGCCATATGAAGTAGTGCAGTGATGTTGTGAATACTTTGCTGGTGTATACTGGAACTAATTCCATGTGATGCTGTTCACTGTAAAAGAAATGTGGAATGGATGGTTATCTTTTTGTGTTATGTATCATTATCCTTCTTTTTATATATTACTCTCCTATTTCCTCCAGGCTGATACCTAGAGGAAACAGAACTGATACCTGGGATATGGGTATGGATGATAACAAAATAAAAATTTCACTAACCTCTTGCATGAATGGTTGTCCTCTGGGTGGCTGACTGTGAGGTATAGAACCTGGCGGTTGAGTGGAAGGCATGGAGAGCATGCTCAGAGGAACAGTGCCAAGTGGGCCAACACCAGGAGGGCTGCGAGTGTTCATAGCAGGGTTGTGTATAGAGGGCCCTCCAGGTAGCCTGGCTAACCCAGAAGTAAGTTGATCTGATCCATGATCTAGTGGTAAGTTGAGCCTCATATCAACTTGAGCATGTTGTTGCAGAAGATTCGCCAAAGTAGGAGGAGGGTGACTCATATGGTAGCTTTTGCTTTCATTATGCCCTGGACCCCAGCCCATACCCATGGGTGGTGAGAGTCCAGGACCTCGTGGTGGTCCTACATCACTTTCCCCAAATACATTTCTTGGACCACCTGATACTCCAGGACCACTAGATCCACTGACATTCTGCCTTCCGTCAATACCAAAAAGATGGGCATTCATAGCTCCAGGTGAGAGCAGTGGATGTGATACAGGATTCATTTTGGCCTGAGTCGTAATTGTCTCCATTTCCTGCTGGCCCTGATGTGGCCTGAATGGTGCCTGAGTCATGCGAGGAGAACTATCTAGTCCTTGGCCGTCTGTGCCTGGAGGGTGCATCCTGCATGCATTATTTAAGCCTTCCACTGGTCCAAATGAAGGAGGTGCACGTGTCATTCCCATCATTTCCAATATTCTGGGAGCCGGCTCCCTCATTCTGTTAGGCATATCTAATCCTGGTCTTGGTGGAACTGGTCCACCAAGTTGATGGAAGCCCTCAAGAGGTGGTCTGTTAAATATTCCTGCTGTCAGTATGTCTGACTGATTAGGTGTGGATGATTGTAGTTGTTGCAAAACAGTTTGTGGAGATGGCCCATTGCCATTTCTCTGCATATTGAAGTTTGGTCCAGAATTCATTGCTTGATTTTGCTGATGAAGAGGACGCCCCATACCATGCTGAGATGGGATATTTCCACTCATTCCGGTTACTCCTCCCCAAGGAGGTTGTCCTCCAAACTGTTGATGTTGTTGATTTGGAAAATTACTTTCTGCACTTTGATTCTGCCGTCCAAATGATGTTCCTTGTCCCTGAGGTGTGCTCATCTGGTATATTTGTCCAAGATGATGAGGCATGGGAGAACTTGACAAGGTATCCCGCTGCGTAGTGGGAGGCAGTAATGGTGGTGTGGAGAGCTGACTACGATGACTGTCACTGGAAGCTTCAGATGGATTTGGAGATATGGCTGGCGAAGGAGTCTTAAAAGTTACCTGCAAAAGTAAAAACAATTAAGTAACTCATTTACACATTAACTATTAATCTGAACCAATTGCAGTAATATCACACGCATTCCGAGGCTTCAAATCTCAAAAGTCTAAAATACTTGCCATTTTCATTATTTTGGGGGAATTTAAAATATAATACAAAGTTGTTACTGTATATGCATATTAAACCGAGGACATTGCTCTGAGAAAAAACCCTATCACTGTTGTTACCAACCCAAATGTCCTGTAATTGATTGTTCTAGTACACTATTGTCATAATCTCTCAGGAACCTCATTATCATTAAAGTTATTGCTATGCATACCATGTGTGTGTTGTATACACTGCTTGTTAGTGGTCTCTTTTTCAGTTACAGCTACCAGAGCCTTCCTGCATGTGCTGCTGTGTTCTTGCATTTTAATTGTATGCACCAATTTACACATAATTGATTACCGTGTTTACATTGATACTTCCTGTATTCCATAGTACCTTTGTATTACAATGCATCTGTAGCAGTACTCATTAAGTGAGTCATTTAAGTTGATTTTTGAGTGACAAAATATATTTCAGCCATTTGATTAAAATAATTGTTCATTACCCCCTTTTTTTTACTGTACTGTATTATAAATGAAGTTCTTGAATAAACTTAGGCAAAAACCATTTACCCCCCTTTACCCTCGAAGCAATTGTGTTTTGTTCTGCTGGTCTGGAAAGCACAGTTCTATTTACTTTAGAAATATGAATGTTACAAATATGTATTGTCAGTATTGCAACTCTTTTAATACTTTTGCCCCCCCCCCTCCCTGGACATCTGCAACATCCACAATTAACTCTGCAGATGTGAGACAAGGAGGGCCGTGACGTCCAAAAATAAAATATTTGTTAAAAATCTGTGTGTTTTCTAATTGTTATGGGACTAATTTAAAATGTGCACCATTAGATTGCAAACCATTTGATGCCAGAATAAACGACATAGCCTGAAAATTGAGGTGAGAAAACTGAACAGATTGTACACAATTTAGTGTTGGTGTGCGAATAGGTGCTTGCTTATACGTAAAGCTCGGCAGACTTTCTAGTTTGCTGTGAGTAGCGCCCCTGTTTATTTTTGTCTTATATACATATATACGTTTAGAAAAATATATTGTGAACAAGTTGATACCAAATTGAACGATGTAACACGAAAATTGATGGGTAACGCTCAGAGGTAACGCTCATGCACATCGAGCTGGGCACATGCTGCAGGTGGCACACCAGGCTTTGTTACCTTATATGCATATACCCTGTATCCCCTTTAGAGAATTCTATTGCAAACAATTTGATACCAAAATGAACAATGTAACATGAAAATTGATGTGAAAAAACACATTTGTGGGTGAGTGTTGTGAGTGTGTCAATGGGTGCTCGCACACGAGTGACGCTTGGCCGACTTTCGGCTTTGCTGCGGGGTGGGGGATGGAGGGGTGGGGGGTGCCAATCTTTTGGACCTTATATGCATATACCCCCTATAGAGAATTCTATTGCCAACACATTGATATATAAATGAACAACATAGCACGAGAATTGAGAAGAGAAAACTGAAAAGAGTATACACATTTTAGTGCTCTTATGCGCTCAAAGGTAATGCTCTGCTGATTTTTGGGTTTAGTGCGGGTGGCACGCCGGGCTTTTGGACTTTATGCATATATGCCTGTAAGAAATTCTAACGTGAACACACTGATACCAAAATGAATGACATAACACGAAAATTGAGGTGAGAAAACTGAAAAGAGTACACATATTTTAATCTGGCCACGCACTGACATGAAACGCCCGGCACACATTGCCATAGACTGCGGTGCGCATGCATGGGGACGCGAAAGTGTTAACACTTTCGCGTTCCCGGGAGTAGGCTGACCTTGACCCCCAGATTGAGCCCTGGCGTGTGGGCCAACTGCGCGTCAGCACTGTAATGTTTATAATCTTTTAGGGTTGCTGAGTTTAATTTTCGCGGTATGTATTTAAATTTGGTATCAATGTGTTCGCCAGAGAATGCTCTAGAAGAATATATACCTACATTTTCACCAAACCTGACATGAGAACCACACCAAATAAGAAACTATGGCGGTCGTTAGCCGTGAGCGTCAAACAGCGCTGAAATGTTTATGAAATTTCATGTTTGTCAATCCCAGAATTGTGCTACGTCGTTAATTTTGGTACCACTGTGACCGCAATAAAATTCCCTTCACGGACATACGCATATAAATGTAGAATCATGATCGCGGTCCACCAGCAAGAGTGTGGGAAGTGGCTGAAGTATTACCTCTACCCGACGGCAGATTGGCGAAACACCTTTTGAAAAGTCTTATTATTTTCACTGTCCTGACCTCAATTTTCGATGTACATACTTAATTTTTGTACCAATATGTTCGCAATAGAATGTTCTAGAAGAACATATGTATAAAATGTCACACAAGGATGCGTGTGACAGACCAATAAAAAACTTCGTCGATTACACTCGTCATGTCAACATTTTACAATAGTTTTACCACAAAGATACAAGCGAACTCCGTTCTCAATAATAGGCTATATGACTATTAGAAAAAACGAAAATTTAATGGTAAACATGCTTAAATTATCCCCAAGTCGATCGGATACGAATTGGATTTTATAGAAATATTTGTTTTCCAATGCCGCTTGAGGTGCATTCAAGAGATAAATATGCAAGTGCTCAATATCCTGCTCAAGTGACATGGGTGCTAAATTGTACGCAATTTAAAGGCGCTCATTTTAAAACCACTACCAGATTGATCTAATAAAATTTAAATTTTTAACAAATATTTTAATGAGTGACACAGTGCGCGTCGTCGGCGAGGCAACGGGAGAATAATGAGTGACGCCTCTGGAGGCAGTGGAGCGTGAAAGTGTTAAATAGTAAAGGGATAAACTGAAAATTTAGAGAGATCTGAGAAAATGAGTTATGGACGAGCAACAGTCCATAAGAAATGCCAGTGTGGGGGGAGGGGTGTTCTCATTGGAGGTACTCTGTTAGAAGGAAATAAAAGACATTATTTGGTGTCTGAGGCAATTCATGCAGTGTACTTTACACCTAGTCTATGAAACAGCTGAAATATTGTCATGGATGTTTAGCCAGTATGGTGATGCTGATCTACTGTGATGAGTCTTTGATAGTTCTAGGCTACCCGAATGATACTGCAGTGGTTCTATCCTATCATTATGTCATGGTAGTTCTAGACTATCATAGCAATATTGTAGTGGTTCTAGCCTACCATGATAAAACTGTGGTGGTTCTAGACTACCATGACGGTATTGTGGCAGTTTTAGCCTACCATGGTGATCTTGTGGTGTTTTCAGCATACCATGAATATATTACTATGGCTCTAGCCTCTCATAATATAGTGGTGGCTTTAGACTTCCATGAAAAGGGAACCATGGGAAACATGAGAGATTATTACACACTTGTTATATATAGAAAGCGTGGATGCTGATTCAGTATTCAGTTATGTTTCTTGGTATCATCTAAATTAACATAATATTAATTACATTTCTCAAGAACTCATTGGAAAGAAGGGATATACCTTGGAACAATCACTACTCATGAAACTACTATACAAAAGCATTTACCTGTTTGGCTTCCTGCATGGCTGAGTTTCTCTTCATAATTGCTTGAAGAGCCACATTGGTGCGGGAACGTGGGGGCCGAGATTGCCCTTGTCCCTGGCCTTGCTGCTGTTGCTGCTGTTGCTGTTGTTGCTGTTGCTGCTGCTGCTGTGATGGTTGACCTGGGGGTGAACTTTGTAACAGACCAGAACCTGATACCACCTTGATGCTCATAATAGTACCACCACCAACAACAACACCTGAGAAATGGATTAGCAATGGTTAGTAGCATTCTTACATGCAAGAGATGTTAGTTTATTCATTATAAAGTACATGCACACAAGGCAAATGCTGAAAATTTAACAAATTTGAAAATCTTTTGAGTAGTTTGATGAAATCAAACTTGAGACCTGCTTCACCTAACACATGCATTACTCACTAGACCACGCTATTGTTATTTCACTCCGCATCAAAATAATTTTATATATTATTTACACATCCAAAGAAAGTAAATTACAAATATAAGCAGCCTGTAATTTTCACGGTACAGCATTATGTAGATTAAAAGTAAAAACTTAAGAAAAATATATTCACGTCAACTCGTGCGCCCCGCCCCGGGCGCCCCACTGGCCCCAGGAGCTTATGGCACGGGGAATGATGGTCACGCGCCACCTTACAGACCCCATAGCAGCCAAAGTAAGTACAATTTCAAAATTCAGTTGCAATACCCATATACAGGGAGGGGTTTTGACACTTTCAGAACAAAAAAATTTTTTCCCGAGAATTTATTTCTTGCGCACTGGGGGAGGGTCATATTTATAGGCCGTGCAGTTAAAGGGTTAATATAACTTCAGACAAGTCAAATATGATGATAATTAGCTGTGATCAATTCATATACATAACAGTAATATGCCAGATTGTTAAGCAGCATAATATTAATGTACACCACAGAACCATAGTACAGACATAGAGGTTTGATATACTTTCTATGAAATATTGCAGAAGATATTATTGAGTAGACCATGGGATGTACTGGAATATTAAGAGGCATACACAAAGCCATTACAAAGCATTCATTAAAAGAGGTGAATAATGCCATGCATAGAAATATAAGCAATAAGACCATAAACTATAATATAAACACACATTTGTTTCAAATTCTTTTTTACTGATTCAACCTCTCTTGTGGAAATATTTATTGTTTTTGCAAAAACAATCAAGGTAAAATATGATCAAAGTAAACCTGCCTCTTATGGAATAAATTAGAATGACAAAGAAAATTAAACATGCCTGTAATCTAAATGAAAATTATCCACCACTAATAATGGAATTTGCATATTTTTCTCAAAGAAACTAACAAATTCTCATTTATTCAGCTGCCTGAAAATTACAGACTCCCATGAGTGTTTAATGGCCCTATTTAACACAATGTTTCCCTGATCTTTCTCCAACCTGTGGTAGCCTGAAGACTTGCTGCCAATGTTCAGGATTTTGATTAGACAAGTCACATTCCTTGCACTCTTGGCAGAAAGAAGCCTTACACAGGTGAATACTTTAATGCATTGTACAGATGGATATCAGACATGCATATGGTAGCTTGCCACATACTTATAATTGCACTGCTATACACAGCATTTTAAATATCCTTCCTATTCACAAAATAATTTCATAATTACATGTCGTACATTGTATGACATGTATGATGGCCGTCGTACATTCATTGTGGAATTTGCTACGATGATCAGAATATCAGCTATCTGAACACACCTTATTCAGCTTTGGAGCAAAGCATGAGGAGTCAAGAGGGTATTTTTCATGGTACTGTGAGCTACTCATCTCTCCTGGGACTCCCTGAGACTAGTGAAGTCAGATCAGGTAAGTCCACCAAGCATAAAGTTAAGTATACACTCCTCTACCCATTTGGGAAAGTTTGACTATCCTTAAGCATTTCAAGAGCTACTTTGGGATTGGCCAGTTATGTGTACTGCAATCTCATTGGATTAGGCATCTCTGTCAGCTGCACAATGGAATAAGCCAGCTACCCTGTTGTTGGTGCTGTGCTTGCCATTCTGGGTGTGGAGCTCATCCTGACAAGAAGCTAACCGCTGTTTCCTGTGTTCAGGCAAACCTGGAAAAGCACACTTCTTTCCGACTTCATTTGAAAGTTCTCTACCGCTTATCATGTGTTTTCGACTTACATCTACAGAATCACCAAGCCTTGTGCTCTGTTATAGTGAAAGAATAGAGGAACTTTGTACAGATGAGGATGATAACCGATAAAAGTATAACCGATCCCATGTGATGAAGTGTTTACAGGAGTAACAGACTGTTGTATCACCGTAAATCAGTGGAATAATAAGCCTAAGTCGCAAAAGTGCCTAGTTTAACTCTATACAGTACATGTAATTGTGCTGCAAGTAACTAGTATAATATGTATCATGCAGGTGTGAATTACAAGAGGGATAAGGACTTGAACTGTTGATTAATTGTGTAGCGCTAACCACCGACGTGACTGACACACTGTATCACCACTCACATGTGTAACAGTCATCACTGTAATTGTGCCATTGTGTCTCACACAAAAGTTTCGCATCCAGGGTGTGCAGTGTGTTTATGCACATTCCTTTCGCTTACACTCTAGCCATGAGCAGCACCTGTGAGGTGAACTCATCACCATAGTCGAGTCAACGTTGTCATCAGATCATCCTGTCTCGTTAGCGAGGTGTGAATGTCTTGAGTGAGTGGGGAGGCCTGGCCATTATGTAAGTGTTAAAAGTTTTCGCTTTCCTCTTCTTACTCTGTGATTGTGATTTCCCTGTAATTTCTTACCCTAGAAATTGACCGCCTGGCTAAGTGAGACTTCACCAGCATCTGCTACGGATGAGAGTCTGTTATCTGAATACACATTATTTGTATTGTGTTTTTAGGTAACACAATAATAATACAATTAAGTAACACAATACAAGGTTAAGGTGTTAGCTTTGTCATGCCAATATCTTGTGTTGTGATGTTGCAGTGTGCTAAGAGTCTGATCTTAGACTCACACATTTGAGGTCATTTGTAACCATAATGTTCAGTGCTACATTGCTTCTGTGAGTAAAGTAATTAGTTCACATTGGGCAGTCTGTGTGACTCAATTTACATTAAGAGGATACCTGATGAACCAGGCTGTGATTCATATGTAAAGCTGTGAGCAACTGCATCCAACAGCCTGGTTGACCAGACCATCAACCATGTGGCCTGGTTGATAACAAGGTATAACTAGAATGTGATTATTTTTGTCTTGTGACCTATAACTATCATCTGTTATTGTGTATTCTCTTTCAGTGATTATTGATATATCAGTGTTGTGTACTTTGGTGATAATCCACTTTCAGAGATGTAATTACTGTGCAGTGCTCACATTGTCATCTGACTAGTGTGTTATAAGTATACTGTACGGTTGTATGCCAGTCAATTTCCCTTGTGTTTGCCAGTGTCAAGAGTTATCACAAGTGTATTCAGTTAGAATCATTCTGTTGCCTGTTGCAAGTGATAGAGACCACGTTCTCATTATGCACCGGAGCCGTGAGGGAGCGTGTCCTGCTGGGTCTGCTTGTTTAGCTTTTGTGGAGTGATATTATCTATTAACATAAAGGAACCACGTGTAATAGTGTCAAGTTATTTTAATAAACTAGTAATTAGTTACATACCCCTTTTAATCATATCCTTTTCCCTGTGATACTCTCACACATGATACACATACGACACCCTAGCTCTCTTAATAATTCTTGCCACCATCTCAAGGGTAGAGCTGCTTCACTGCCTTACACCATAAGAATGTGGCGTATGACTGCGAACTGTTCTAAGCCCTCTAGCAATTGTTTCTTGGGTAGAAAGATGACCCCTGATGCAAGATTACAATATCATAGTGGAAGAGATCATTATTTTGTGTTATTATCTTGGCCATGGCTGTGTTGGTATCTTGGTGTTGGCTCTTTGAGTAACTTAATGTGGGCTATTACAAGTGCAAGGTGCAATTGCAGGTCTTCTGTGAGAACCCCATTC
>WNGS01163555.1:5263664-5276002 GCA_020271785.1 Procambarus virginalis
ACAAGATACTGAGAGGAATAGACAAAGTGGACAAGGACAGCCAATTCAAACTGAGAGAAAGCAGGACAAGAGGATACAGGTGGAAGACGGAAATGCAAATGAGCCGAAGGAATGTAAGGAAATACTCGTACTCAGTACATTGTAACATAAAGGTGTGAAGGATAGATGAATTGTTTATGAAATAATCTAAGATGAGGTCTTTTAAAGACTTTTTGTGCCCTCTGTAATGCTTTTGCGCTACCGCTCACAGGATGGGTATGGGTGCACAATAAACTAGCCGCCTTCGGCGGCAACAATCAAATCAGTACAAACTATCAACAACTGGAACGTACTGAAAGGATGAAGTTGTGAAGCCATCTCCATCCTCAATCTTGAATTCGAATTCGCAAAGAATTCGAACGACAGAATAGTTAATTGTAATGCAACAGTACAACAAGGCTAGTAGCCGCTGCATCCTGTCCTTCTAATAGCACGTCTCATTTTGAAGTATACTGTTCTCAAGACCAAAAATTGTACTAGAAAATGGTAGCGGCTCGCGAAATTTACATACTTTCCCGTTTTCTGTTTTGGGTCCTCATGTAGGTTAGAATAAGTGCACTTAGTTCGACAGTTTCTTGAGGTTGGAAACCCTTGAGAGGACGGTTGAGTAGGAGCTTGACCTATATCTTAATCCCAACCCGTCCTCGCAATTCGTATAGTCAATATTGACTTATTAAATAAGTGCATAGGTGACATACTTAACATAATAGTTTCCATTGAAAGCTTCATAGAAACACCCGACCTTACCTACCTATTTAGTATGTTAAGATAAGCATCTTATTGCTTCGTAATTTCAATTGTTACCTAACCTATACCTATAATAGGTCAAGACTGGTGTGACAGTCTTAACCTATAATAGGTTAAGACTGGTGTGAATTGTAATTACGAAGTAATAAGATAAGCATCTTATTGCTTCGTAATTACAAATATTACCTAACCTATACCTATAATAGGTTAAGTAACATTTGTAATTACGAAGCTATAAGATGCTTATTTTAACATACTAAGTAGGTTAGGTAAGGTCGGTGTTTTTCTATGAAGCTTTTCGAGGGAACTATTATGTTAAGTATGTCACCTATGCACTTATTTAATAAGTCAATATTGACTATACGAATTTGCGAGGACGGGTTGCCTAATCCATAGAGAATAGGTAGCACACTGCTGTGCACCTAATCCGTAATCCTTTTAATAATAGAACAAAAGTGAAGGTTAAGTTTTTTACGGTATTGCAAAAAAAAGATGTTCTAAATACCAATTCACACAATTATTATTTGTTGATTTTTACATAATTAGTCCAAGATTAATTTGATTTCGGGAATATTTGCAATTACGGACTTGATGTGAATAAAGCACGTCTCAATTCATAGCTTCAAACAGTTAGGTGGAATTCTGGTTTAACTTCAAAACTCATAAATCTTCGCCTTGTACTAAAATTACAAGTTTACAGCCCGGCTCCTGTGCCAGGTAAGTCGACTACGGGCTCACCATAGCCCGTGCTACTTGGACTTTTTGTTCCCAGTAGCTGAATCTTAAACAAGAAGAAGTCAGGTTGATAAAAGTATAAAATACCGACTCCGGCTTCACTGCTTCTGTAACTTTTAAGTTTGAATTAATCATGTTGAAAACTGAAGCATAATCATAATTCAAATATACTCCTCGGCAGACCTTTAATAAAGTTGCCTACTGATTACCAACGCTTTATAATATGAATGGTGTACAAAGATCGGCTCGTTTAGAACTTGCTAGAACGGGTCTCGAAGTCAACACTGATTTCTGGTGGTTTATTGTGTACTATACTCGTCCTTTGAACGACAATGCAAACCGGTTTGCAAAGGTCACAAAAATATTAATAAGACTTCAACGGATATTTGTACATCATTAATAACCAACCCGTCCTCGACTCAAGTCCATTACATTCAGCGGTCAACCACAGACGCATTCATAAATTTAACATGCTGTTCATTCAAAATGGAATTTTCTCAAGTATAAATTATATTATATATTAGCATATTGTTTATATATAGGCATAGGATAGGTTAGGTTAGGTTTTTAGTTCTGTTGGCGATTATTTGATTTGTAGTACGTGGGTGAAGCATTTATAGCGTTGTGATTCGAACACAATTCGTCAGTGAAGCACTTGTTCCGGATGTGTTCGAACGTCAGCAGTTGTGAGTCGTGTGTAAACCGCTTTTCATTCATAAACAGGGGGTTTGGCGGGTGCATGGAATCACTTTTGGATCTTCGTTTGGAGGACGGGCTGAATAACAACAAATATCCGCTGACAATTCAAAGTACCGGAACTCGTGAAGCCACTCTGAACTTGGAACCGAGGTTATGACTGAGATTAACAGCTGACACAATGCCATTTGTTTACTGTACTCCACACAGCTTACAGGTGAGGAAAACATTGGTCAACGGGATATACGCGCAGAGGTATGTACCCAGCTTGTGTGTGTATATGGAGAGAATACTTTGAACGGTGCTCGGAACTGAAGTGTTCTTGCTTGTTGATCAATAGGCTAGTGTTGTAGCTCATAACCGTCCAGTGTTTGATAGGCGTTAATTATGCTAAACACACAACCAATTAACATTGCTGCGGTTACTGGGACTTGCTTGACTAGCTAAATGGATTTTGAAGTTCGGTTCCATATCTCATTGTGCTATGACGAAACATTATAGGACAAAAGTTCGTAATTTTGAATGTCAATTAAATTAAAATCTGCGCTCAAGTAGCTAGTTTGTTTATGCACCCTGTAACCATCCTGTGGATAGTGGAAAAGGTTCGTCACATAATGGGCTCTGGAACTAGGCCCAAAAATTAGTTTTGTTTTTTTATTAAAAGTATAGCGAGGGTGTATTTCATGCTAACAGAAACCTACTTTTGGATTGCAGTGCATACGCCTGTAGCCCCATGTAGAGTGAACCAGACTGGGCCAAAACAACACTGGGCAGGTCCATCACAAACTGAACAGGTAAGTTCCGTGGTGTGTAAGAAGTTTTTATTTTTTTTATTTTCTACCACAGACGTGGCCACACATTTACAATGCTAACCAGCATATATACATTTTATTGTCCTCCACGGACAGGGCGAGAAATTTGTCAAACATACAGTTCAGGGATTTATTGAACAATCAACCACAGGAGGAGATTGTAGTGCTTTAAAATGATAGGCAAAGATCATAGTCGTCTTAGTCAGGACCATTACTGTTAAAGTAAGTCTCGACTAAGAAGTCAATAGCTCTAGACCTGTCGTCTCGTTTTACATTACATTGTTACTAAGCAAAACTGTTATAAGGGCGTGATATTATGCAACTGGCTTCCGGGAAAGTGTTGAGAACCCTGTTCTAGCCTTACGTATTATTTTCCCGGCAGGTGTTGCTCTTGTTGCGGCGCTGAGTAGGCCACACACCCAGTCTTGAGGTAAGTGCAAAATTCTTTATTTCCAATGAAGGGATGGTGGGTAACATGGCAGCTTGTACATGTGCGACATAAACGATTGTGAAAGTAGAACAATTAGATTAGTTATACATAAGTAAAAGTTCAGAACTTGTAATAAGCACTGAATAAACATTTCATATAAAAAGTTAAATGTAAAGAAAATGCTCCTATAACATCTGAATTTCCGTGAAGCAAGATGAATGCAATTGGTTTGTAAGCTTCGTGTAATTGTGGTTAAAGCTTTCTACAAGTTCTAGAATATTAAAATATTGATCAATTGAAGTTCGGAAATTTCTTCATTCATATAGTGAAGCAATAATGTTCCAGTAGTGTTAAGGATCAGTTGAATATTTAAAATATAAGACTGGATTGGCTATTTATATCCAATCTCTTACCCAAGTGATACATGAGGCTTTACAGCGAATTTGCGTCTGAATTGTTTATACGATATTTGCAGAACTTTTTCTCTAAATAGTTTACCAATATTTTTAATTTAAAACTTAATCAGATTGAATACTTCAATATTTTGTTTGCAAAAATTCAGGGGTTTGATGGAAAAAGAACGATAAGTTTATTGAAAGAAAATATAAATTGCAAAGTAAATTAAGAGGTTTGTTGAAACATGAAGATAAAAGAGATTAATGTCAAATAACATGATCTAGGTAAATAGGCAAGTGAGAAAATGGACATTAAATGGTGGCATAGGAATAATTATGCTATTGAGAAGGAATTTAATTGGAATGGGAATAAACATGCATTCATGATGGAAGGGGGGGGGGGGGATCACGGAAGAGAAGTGTAATGGTGTAAAGAAATATAAATTTGGAGAGTTTATTGGGAAGTCACTTGTATTGTACGTTGACAACCGCCATAATAGCATCTACAAGACACAGTAGAAAGAAAACCCGGCTGCTAGCATGCACTGGCTGTCTGTCACAATGAATTATTATAATTTGTCTTAGATGGGTACAATGACAGGTAAGGGTCCAGCCGAGGTCCTTTGCTAGTTTTGCAAATTCTACACCTTCGCTGATCGGCTGTTTCAATACCGAATCTCCACTGGTGCCTGTATCAAATTCCCCACTCCGAATACCCTTTTTTCTTCCATAATGAGAGGTTGTCGGTTGCGACTAAATTGTATCATCGTACAAATTCACTAACTTGCTCTTGTATCCTTTCCTCGGCTACCTTGCCATGGTGGCGGCGATTGATGCCCCGGATTTGTAAAAGAATTTCGACTCTTGTGCTATGAAGTATTCAGTATGGTCTTCAGCACCCTTGGCAGCTAGCAGATGTGCTAGCTAGTTTCCAGATTCAAATATGGGAAATCCAGAGGAACTTTGTCCTTCCCTGGTTCAACAGTGTACTCGCCATGTTATTTCAGCTACTATTAGTGTTTCCTGCTCGACTTTTTTCAGAGGCTTTGCAGTGCATTTAAGTCGATGCTCCCCATATATTCCGTTCTAAGTACCTTGGTCATAGTAATAGCAGTGAGCTCTGCTTGTTGAGACGGCGTGGCTGTCTGCTTTATCATTTGGTAAGTCGTTTCTTATTAGTGTTCCCCACTCTCACACTAATACCTCTTATGTACTTTTTATATCAAATTCAGCCTGGCCATTAGTATGGTTAGTGTCCTTTAATGTAGATTTGATCTATTTCCTGCGCCTCTTTTTAATCTCATTTAATGAAGTAAAATACTGGTTTTCGTTGTCATTTCGTAATAGAATCTTAATGGTTCTTCTTCCTAAGAAGTTCGCATCTTTACAGGCATAAAATTGAGTGCTTGCTCAAATGGTTGGCTTTCTTTTATATTTTTTTATTAACACATTTAGGTACATCTGCATTTGTGCAGCTACCCTAGACTATATGAAGGAGTACAGCGTGTCAAAAAACTAGCTACATGTCGCTAAAACTCATCACACAGGATAGTCATACAAAGGCATGTGATCAGTAGTCTGCTCTGGCAGACTCTGGGTGCATTATAAGGATACCATTAAAACAAGAGTGAATAAGGTAGCATTGATACTGAAAGTCTCCATCTCGCAGGATGGTTAGTCATGCAGGGCTTTATACAGTAGCCTGAACTGACAAATTTTGGGTGCAATATGAGGATATCCTCAAAATCGCGAGTGAATAAAGTAATTGCAGACCTCCAGTTAACTCATGCCAATGGGTCTAAATGGTCTGATATAACTGGGTTTCTTAGAGAAACCTACCGACTGATTTTGCCACTTCGCGCAGTATGTCATTTAGTGTGGAACTGTTCGCTTGTCACAGGAGTGGGGATTGGCAATCTTAGTTCTTTGATCATTTTTTTTAACACTAAAAATTATTATGTCATAGATTCGATGTTTTGCGTTTTTGCCACTCAGTCAAATTAAACAAAAATTACTCAAAATCTATCTCGTCTGTACGCGATAGATGTTTTAACTTAGTTTGAGGGTGTTCGTATAACACTGGTGAGGTGGTCTAACGGCTCGTACATGCACAGTGTTACCAGATCGTTCGTTACGGCTCGTAACCCTGTACAGCATTAAGAAACTTGTTGTCTAGGGTCATGTTAGAATTGCTGTAATATAGAGCGGGTCACCAGTGTAACCACATGATTGGCACAAGCAAGAATAAAGTATTTATCCCTTAGGACTAAGAAATATACATATAAATTATATATATATATTAACAATAATATAAATACAAGATTATATATATATAGCACAGATGGACAAGATCACTTATAAAAGCAAATTAAAGTATTCTCTCTTATAATATAAATGTATGTATGGCAAAACAAATATTAACAGACTTATCTCCAAGTTATCTCTCCTGTCCCGTGCGAGATACTGACTACTTAAACTGCGGGAGTCAAAAACATTGCTTCCGCCCCGCGGAAAATTGCCAAACTAACATTATTTAATTAAACTTTCATGGGGCAAAATAATGTGACAAGAGTAATCTTAAAGTAACTTCGTAAATGGTCAGAATAACATGCATAACAAAAATAATGTAATTATTAATACATGCAGTAATTAACACCAAAGAATCCTCAAGGCTTAGTTCTGCTTTTTTAAAGGCCTTCAATGGCATTTGAACCTTTGACCAGCCATATACTGTAGTTACCATTTGTTTTGAACATTACTACTATAAACACACACGCACATAATGCTACACGACTGGTATATCTCCCTTGATCCTAATAGTTACCTTGTTTGTAAGGGAAGCCTCGGTTCACAATCGTTAATATTCTGTAGCAGGTCGAGGTAGACCAAAGGGCTGTTCTCGTTCAGTTCTGTTCATCCCATAGACTACAGCTCTCCAGCCACAGTGAAGTTTATTAGTTTGGTTGATTTATTATGCCTCCTGCTGTGGAGGGCGCCTCGCCCTGGGTACTGCACGAGACTGATTCCTCTACAAGGGTCAGGATTGGGACTAGGCTAATTTATTATGCACCCCATACTCCTTCTGTGCGTGGTAATAGAAAAAGTTAGAGGCCTATTCGGCTTGGGAACTGAATCCCAAAATTTAGCAAAGCAAAATAGTTTTGGTACACTAGTTAACATTATTTTTAGAAACGGTAAAGCGCATCCCTATTTTAATTTTATAACATTCTAAAAACAATTGTGGTCGTACACCAGTTACCAGTTGAAATGAATTATTGGCAGCACTTAATTCCTTGGCCATTGTTAATCTCTACCATAGTTTTTTCATTGTCTTGCAAGACGGTTAAAAGGTTTTCATTCATAACATGCACCTATCCTTTGACTGGCAGTCTTGTGCAATTATTGCCGATTACTTTTTACTCTTACGATTTATTATCCTCGACAAGATCGACTTGATTTCATCAATCTCCAAACTTGTCATGAGTATAGAGGTTTGTTGAGGAAGTAGCAAAGCTGTCACGAGATAACGCAACAGTTAGTAAACTGGTTGTTTGTTCCAGGTTGTTGGTGCTGGTGACACGCACACAACTTCAAACGGCAAAGAAAACCCATGAGCAGCTATAGAAAGGACACACGTGCTGAAGCAAGACAGAACTAGCGATTGTTGATCGAAATGAGGAATGTGATGCGTGGACTCGAGTGAACTTTGGCAATAACATGCCATACGAGTTAGGAAAGCGACGGCGTATATTACTCCCATCTGTAAATTCTGAGAAAGTTGCTCTGGGAACTTTTCAAGGAGCCACAGCGTAAATTAACCTAATAAAGAAGATTCGTGGTCAGTTCGTCTACAAGAAACAAAGATTTTATTAATCAACTGGTCGTGTTCCTCAATGTTTTATTGTTCATGTTCCCTCAGAGCTTCAGCATACTCTTCTGTAACAGCACCATATATTTAACGTTTTTAATTAGTTTATTAACCTTTTAACGTAAGCTGTACTTTCATTAACATGAAGTTGTATGCAGTATTTTAGACTATATAATGTCACTACAAATGTATGAATTTTAAAATTAGAGCCGTGCTTAAATTTTACTCTGGCAAACGGTTTTTTATAATAGTTTAATTATATTAAACGGCTGAATGTGTTTTAACTTGACAATAAGTAGTTACTTTAACTTTTATATTTTGCTTTGACACTTTATACCTTTACCAGCAACCTTTGATAAAGGTTGCCGAAACTCGTTTCTTACATTAAGGAACTCTTGTACTGGCAGACGACCTTGACATTTTGATGTTAGTAAAAAATTAGAGGTATTCAGCTGCCTTATATTTAGTTTAGTGAAATTTATTAATAGGTAACTCGTGTGCATAAGGAAGAAAATAACTCGATATGGAGAACATAGAGGTAAAGGAGTATACTCAGGACATGGTGCACAACTTATTAGAAGGTTCTAGAAAGTTGGGGTCGGGCACCTGTGGCACAGTGTATCTCGTGAATGATGAGGGTGAATGGCGGTGTGTCAAGGTAGGCAACGCTGACACTTCGCCAGCAGAGTTAGCGGAAGAAGGGGAGGTGCTCTTGCATCTGGCGGGAGCTGGGGGCGCTCCTATCTTGTACGGCAAGTGCCTCGATCCCCAGGCACTAATTATATCGTACTGCGGCTCTTGTACGTTCCAGTACTTACGCAGTTTGGTAAAGACTGACCACGGGTGTATTAGGATGATCTTGCAGCTCGCTCAGGCCCTTGCAGAGGTGCACAGCAAGAATATCATCCATAATGACCTTAGAGATGAGAACGTAGTAATTCGCCAGGGAAAATTAGGTAAATGGCCAGAAGTTTCCATAATTGACTACGGCATCGCCAAGCGCCTTGGCCAAGTTACCGCTGGGATTGAAGGGGAAACAAACTCGAATCTTCCCTGGATAGCGCCCGAGATGTTAAAACACGGTGCAGTGTGTACGAGAGCTGTAGACGTTTACTCCCTTGGCAATCTAATACATAGGACTGTACACAGGTCGATGAATGGTAAGTATCCAGAGCTGGAGAGGCTGGCAGAGAAAGCAAGCAGCCGATGCCCCACCGATAGACCTTCTCTAACGCACATTATCAATGTTCTCCTAAATCTGGAGAGAAGAACAGACCCCAAGAGGAATAGACTCCCACCCCCAGGTGCGGAGTACCGGCCAAGCAACCCAGAAATTTATCGCCCAAGAAATTAACACTTTTAACTCGCTCGTTACGTTTAAAATAGATGTAAATATTTTTCAGGGATAAGTAACAAGTATTGATACAATAAATGCATCATTAAATGACTACTGAATAAATATTTATTCAATATACTTGTCTAGGCTTGCGTGCGCTAATTCCTCATGGAGTGGTTTAGGGCATCTCGGTTCGTTCAGGTGTTAGTTTGAAGTAACGTTGTATACCTCTACCTAAAGTTGAATTATTTGGAACTTTTTAACTTAGCATATTAAGGGAGTTTTTAATCAATTTGTCTGGACAAAAACTGTGCTCATGTCAATAAAGCGTTGGCTAACGTTAACAAAATACGTAAGTTTGTAAGTTTAGATGTTTTTAATTGCTTTTAGTGTCAACGTTCACAAGATGTCACTAACATTTTAATAAATTAACCAGAGTAGATGGATGACGTGTCCAATAAAATCGTTCGCAGACGTTAGGCGACAATGTAAATGAACTACAGCTTAGGCTTAAAGAAAGACTAAAACCACTGAAAACACTTGCTAGAGAGCACATTGGTATTATGTTAAATATTATGCCAGAATGTTCTACACTGATATGCATTAGGGCCAGATTTTCTACCATGCCTTGCACCTTATAACTTCCCAGCACAAGGCTGTGAGAGCATTAGAGAAAATTCAAAATAACGCTTCGAGGATAATTCTTGAAGCTCCCAGATGCATAAGAATAAACGCAAATTACCCAGTGGTGAGCATTCCAACTGTGAACAAGAGCTTGGACACAGAATCTGTGACTGTTCATATTATCAATGGTTTCACACTAAATGGTATGAGATACTTTGAGCTCTTAAGAAGTTCGTACTCGCTAATATTTGAAGATATTCTTGTGCTGTCCTCGTGTCGCTAGTGCATGCTAGTACACTACACTTGCGTTTCGTGTTTTCTCTTGATTCCATGTATAACTAACCATGTGAGATGGCGATATTAGTTGAACTAGGCTAATTTTTGTTCTACGCTGGAATCCTTTATATAGAATGGGGCAGCAATAAGTTGCTACCCTATTCTGTATGAAGGATTACAATGTAGAACAAAAATTTGGTACTCAAGTTTAAAAAAAAACTACCGCTCGGCTTAGGCCCTAAAACACCCAAACTGAGGTTCATGGGCCCCTGGGGGCCATTTTGCAATGTGTAGGGGACCACAAGTTGAAGCAGTGTACAGATTGATACCAGAGGATACCAGAGACCCTTTTGCTGAGTGTATGAGACCATTAGTAAAGACAATGTGAAAAAGTGGTAATGACCGTAGAGAGTTTGGGAACTACTGCTCTCAAGTATCTAGAACATGTGCCTTAAAAGATGATTGAGTGATGAAGATTAAGCCATCCAAAAGGTAGCACGGGCATGATAGCCCGTAAGTGGTGGTCCTTTTGAGCCATTACCAGTATCAATAGATGATACTGGAGATCTGTGGAGGTGCGACTGTACCCTGCGTGACGGGAGATGTCTCCCGTCCTTAAAAGATGTAACTGTGGCAGAACTATCAGCACGCCACTGATGGAATGTAAAAATATGAATTTGGAGGACACTCAGAAATGTTTATATATCAAAATGAGGTACATGACTTCATGAGATTTTCAGTAGTACTCTTTATATATACATAAACCATTTCTTTGTCTTCTAAATTCATTTTTACATTCCATCAGTGGCGCGCTAATAGTTGTGCCTACCGTTTACATCATGGTCGTCAGTTTGGGTGCTTTACAGCCTAAGCCGACCGGTCTTTCTTTTTCTCTTAAATTTGGGTAAACACAGCAATTGAGTGCTATCCCATTCTATATGAAGGATTAGTATAGTTAAAAACATAGCTTAATCTAATATCCCCAACTCGCAGGATACACGTGGAATGAGAGCACAAGTCTGGTTTACTAGCATGTACATGTACTAGCACACTCTGGGGTTAGATCACAAGAATCTTACAATAATAGTGAGTGTATGAAGTAGCGCTTAAAGTATCTCGTACCATTTGGTCTTGAATCATTACTAATAGTGCAGTCAGTGCTGGAGTGTCCCAACGCTTGTTCATTGTTTGTATTTGGAAAGTTCACCATTGGGAGATTGATTACCTGCAGCCACCTGCCATAAGTGCATCTATAACAGCCTAAGTGTGGCAATTACGTCACTGTCTACACTGTCTAGTGGATATTTCGTGTTATCCGTACGTTCAGTTCTCGGTTCTGAACATCATAATTTTGTTGGTGTGTGTGTGTGTGTTAGGCTTGTATCGAGGATCTTGCCAAGGTGGAACAACAGACCCCTCCCTTCCCGGTTTGGTGCCTTCTTTTGATAATTACTTACTTACAGACCCCCCCCCCCCCCAGGCTGTAGCACAAGCTCACTAACCCTGGGTACTAATCTATTGCTAGATGAACAGGGGGCATTAGGTGATAGGAAACTCGCCCAACCATTTCTCGCTTGAGATTCGAACTTGTTATTCCCGATTGTAAATTGAGACCGAAACCCGACTTGGATCCTTTATACTTGTGCTTTTTGCTCCTTGTGTCGGTGACTGCTTTCTGCTTTCCTATTTTCTAGAACTAGCGTGGTCTTCACAACAGATTTGAATACCAAGTCTAGCTCAATTTCAGGTTTATCACATGCACGTCATTATGCTTCCACTGTAGAATGTCCCATATTGGCTGACTTTCGTCCTCCTGGGCTGAGGTATGCTGAACTCTGTAACTACTCTATGAGTACTGGAACACTTGATATTGGACTTGTACCCTAGATTAACCATGTAATGTAACTATATACCTGACCTTGTAAAAGCATCTTAATCACCTTCAGTGGTTAAGTTCTTAATTGCACACTAGTTTCTCTTGTCAGCTATCTCACCCTGTCAGAGTAAGCGACAAATATATCTGGGGGTAGAAATAGCTTAAGCTACTCTGGCCCTATGAGATGTATTTTTTTCGTGTCTCGATAAACTTACTTGCACTTGACAAATATGTGTATAAGGTATAAAGCTGATCAGAATTACATTTCACCATTATAAATTCACATTAATGCATTCATAAATCTGTGTATCTATGTATTTACGTATGTAGCTTAGCCTAACATTTTAAAAGCACTACATCATCTTCTGTGGTTGTTCAATAAATCTCTGAACTGTGTTTGACAAATCTTTCACCCTGTCTATGGAGGACAGAAGAAAATGTATATATGCTAGTTTGCATTGTAAATGTGTGGCCACGTCTGTGGTAGAAAATAATAATAATAAT
>WNGS01163555.1:5277002-5287002 GCA_020271785.1 Procambarus virginalis
AAAAAAATGGCAAGAATTGCAATCTTTTGTTTATATTGACTCTCTTCATGCTAGGAGGCATTAAATTACAGTATGGTGTCATTTACAAGTGACTGTAAAAGTGCTAGAAAAAGGTTGCGAATGATTGCATATCTGGAGAGAACCAACTATGTGACAAATGGGCAGCATGGATTTAGAAATGGAAAATCGTGCCTGATAAACGTGATAACTATTTATGACAGGATGACAGGGTTAATGTAATAAGATAGGAAAAAAGACGCCTGGGTAGACTGTATTTTCCTAAATTGTCAAGAAGCATTTGACGCTTTTTTATGAAAGACTGGTGTGCAAGATGAGAAACAGGCTGGAAAAACTGGGAAAATACTAAACTGGGTAAAGGAGACCTGAAAGACAGAAATCAAAGAGTCACAATCAGAGAGATCAGAGAGATTTCATGCTAGAGGAATGTAACAAGTTGGGTTCCAAGAGGTTCAGTTCTGGGACTGCTACTGTTCATAATTTAACTGAACGACTTACTCGAGAGAGTGAGCCCCTACATATCAATGTTTGCAGAGGACACAGCTGATGAGGAATGCAAAAAAGAAAGGAAGCCTGTAGGAAGTTAAGAAGGACTTTGACAAACTTCAGGAGTGGGCAAACAAATGGTTGCAAGAATTCTATTTCACTGAGTGTATGGTAATGAAGATGGGAGCAAGAGAAAGGAGACCAGGAGGCATCCACAGCATAAGGGGAAGGCAACTACAGGAATCGGAAAGAGAGAAAGATTTGGGAGTCGATATAATTCCTAAACTATCACCGGAAGCACACATAAACAGGGTAATATCAATAATGCTGACAAATTTTATGTTTGTCAGCATTATGGGATGCTGACAAACATAGGAATAAAGTCTAAAACCCTAAATCAAGACTCTTTCAAGGCAGTCTACACAACATTTATTAGACCAATACTGGAATATGTAGCCCCAGCATGGAATCCGCACTTTAAGAAGCATGAAACTAAAATTGAAAAAGTACAGAAGTTTGCGGTAAGATTGGTACGAGAGCTAAACGGATTAAGCTATGAGGATAAGCTAATGTAATTTAATCTTACCACCCTAGAGGATAAAAGAAACAAGGATATCATCCCAATATACAAGATACTGAGAGGAATAGACAAAGTGGACAAGGACAGCCAATTCAAACTGAGAGAAAGCAGGACAAGAGGATACAGGTGGAAGACGGAAATGCAAATGAGCCGAAGGAATGTAAGGAAATACTCGTACTCAGTACATTGTAACTATAAGGTGTGAAGGATAGATGAAATTGTTTATGAAATAATCTAAGATGAGGTCTTTTAAAGACTTTTTGTGCCCTCTGTAATGCTTTATGCGCTACCGCTCACAGGATGGGTATGGGGTGCACAATAAACTAGCCGCCTTCGGCGGCAACAATCAAATCAGTACAAACTATCAACAACTGGAACGTACTGAAAGGATGAAGTTGTGGAAGCCATCTCCATCCTCAATCTTGAATTCGAATTCGACAAAGAATTCGAACGACAGAATAGTTAAATTGTAATGCACAGGTACAACAAGGCTAGTAGCCGCTGCATCCTGTCCTTCTAATAGCACGTCTCATTTTGAAGTATACTGTTCTCAAGACCAAAAATTGTACTAGAAAATGGTAGCGGCTCGCGAAATTTTCATACTTTCCCGTTTTCTGTTTTGGGTCCTCATGTAGGTTAGAATAAGTGCACTTTAGTTCGACAGTTTCTTGAGGTTGGAAACCCTTAGAGGACGGTTGATCAGGAGCTTGACCTATATCCTAATCCCAACCGTCCTCGCAAATTCGTATAGTCAATATTGACTTATTAAATAAGTGCATAGGTGACATACCTAACATAATAGTTTCCATTGAAAAGCTTCATAGAAAACACCGACCTTACCTAACCTATTTAGTATGTTAAGATAAGCATCTTATTGCTTCGTAATTTCAATTGTTACCTAACCTATACCTATATAGGTAACTGGTGTACAGCTTAACCTAATTTAACTGTGTAATTGTAACAGATAATAGATCTTATTGCTTCGTAATTACAAATCTATTAACCTATACCTATAGGTAATAAATATTACAGCTATAAATGTACATATAAGTAGGTTAGTAAGGTCGGATGTTTTCTTGAAGCTTTTCAAGGGAAACTATTATGTTAAGTATGTCACCTATGCACTTATTTAATAAGTCAATATTGACTATACGAATTTGCGAGGGACGGGTTGCCTAATCCATAGAGAATAGGTAGCAACACTGCTGTGCACCTAATCCGTAATCCTTTTAATAATAGAACAAAAGTGGAGGTTAAGTTTTTTTACGGTATTGCAAAAAAAAGATGTTCCTAAATACCAATTCACACAATTATTATTTGTTGATTTTTACATAATTAGTCCAAGATTAATTTGATTTCGGGGAATATTTGCAATTACGGACTTGATGTGAATAAAGCACGTCTCAATTCATAGCTTCAAGCAGTTAGGTTGGAATTCTGGTTTAACTTCAAACCCCATAAATCTTCGCCTTTTACTAAAAATTACAAGTTACAGCCCGGCTCCTGTGCCAGGCAAGTCGACTACGGGCTCACCATAGCCCGTGCCCGTGCTACTTGGAACTTTTTGTTCCCAGTAGCTGAATCTTAAACAAGAAGAAGTCAGGTTGATAAAAGTATAAATACCGACTCCGGCTTCACTGCTTCTGTAACTTTTAAGTTTGAATTAATCATGTTGAAAACTGAAGCATAAATCATAATTCAAATATACTCCTCGGCAGACCTTTAATAAAGTTGCCTACTGATTACCAACGCTTTATAATATGAATGGTGTACAAAGATCGGCTCGTTTAGAACTTGCTAGAACGGGTCTCGAAGTCAACACTGATTTTCTGGTGGTTATTGTGTACTATACTCGTCCTTTGAACGACAATGCAAACCGGTTTGCAAAGGTCACAAAAAATATTAATAAGACTTCAACGGATATTTGTACATCATTAATAACACAACCCGTCCTCGACTCAAGTCCATTACATTCAGCGGTCAACCCCACAGACGCATTCATAAATTTTAACATGCTGTTCATTCAAAATGGGAATGTTCTCAAGTATAAATTAATATTATAATATATTAGCATATTGTTTATATATAGGCATAGGATAGGTTAGGTTAGGTTTTTAGGTTCTGTTGGCGATTATTTGTATTGTAGTACGTGGGTGAAGCATTTATAGCGTTGTGATTCGAACACAATTCGTCAGTGAAGCACTTGTTCCGGATGTGTTCGAACGTCAGCAGTTGTGAGTCGTGTGTAAACCGCTTTTCATTCATAAACAGGGGGTTTGGCGGGTGCATGGAATCACTTTGGATCTTCGTTTGGAGGACGGGCTGAATAACAACAAATATCCGCTGACAATTCAAAGTACCGGAACTCGTGAAGCCACTCTGAACTTGGAACCGAGGTTATGACTGAGATTAACAGCTGACACAATGCCATTTGTTTACTGTACTCCACACAGCTTACAGGTGAGGAAAACATTGGTCACCGGGATATACGCGCAGAGGTATGTACCCAGCTTGTGTGTGTATATGGAGAGAATACTTTGAACGGTGCTCGGAACTGAAGTGTTCTTGCTTGTTGATCAATAGGCTAGTGTTGTAGCTCATAACCGTCCAGTGTTTGATAGGCGTTAATTATGCTAAACACACAACCAATTAACATTGCTGCGGTTACTGGGACTTGCTTGACTAGCTAAATTGGATTTTGAAGTTCGGTTCCATATCTCATTGTGCTATGACGAAACATTATAGGACAAAAGTTCGTAATTTTGAATGTCAATTAAATTAAAATCTGCGCTCAAGTAGCTAGTTTGTTTATGCACCCTGTAACCATCCTGTGGATAGTGGAAAAGGTTCGTCACATAATGGGCTCTGGAACTAGGCCCAAAATTAGTTTTGTTTTTTTATTAAAAGTATAGCGAGGGTGTATTTCATGCTAACAGAAACCTACTTTTGGATTGCAGTGCATACGCCTGTAGCCCCATGTAGAGTGAACAAAAGAAAACATTTTCAGTGGCAGACATGATTACAATTATCGAGGAAAGGAAACCTTCTTAAGACTTATCCAGGCCAACGATACACCACCAGGATGCAACCACATAAATTGCAAAGGATAAAATATATGAAAATCTTGCACTATATCAACATTTCACTTCAAGTCGATAAATGTATAAGTAGGTAGACAGCTTTTTCTCTAAGTCATTTATTGATTTTATAATTGCAATAAACATGCCATATTTGCATAATTTTTGGGGGAACTTTGAAAATTTGTATTAGGAAAACTAAAGATGTTTTGGAAATTATCTACTAGCGAACCTTTATTATATGCTAATGTGTCAGAAAAGTGTCACAGAATAATTATATCTGAAACGTGTGTTCTGAAGTGTAGACTTGAAAAGTGTAAAAAAACGTTGAAAAAAAATCTCCCTTTCTATTACGCTGCAGTACTGAAACTTGGGACAATTTCAGCACTTTTCATATACAACTAGTCAAAATATATGGTTGACATTCAACAACTTTTCTATAACCAACCAGATGCCCCTTTAATAAGTGATTGTAACCTATCCACCGCTGCCCACTGGATGGGGGGCGGTGTGCAGGACAAACATATAAATTGTGACACTAGCTCTCCACATATGTCAGTTGCTTAATTTAGAACCTGTACTTGAGGTCGATCTCGAACCCATTGTTGATGTGACGACTTATATTGAATTTGTAACTAGCTCATCAAGATTGTAACTTGCTTAGCTAAATGAATGTGGGGTTCAGTCCCTGAGCCCATTATGTGCCTCTGTAACCCTTTCCACTACCGCAAGATGGGTATGGGGTGCATAATAAATGAACTAAACTAAACTAAACTGTTTTCAGTCATGCAATGTGGCTTCTTGAGCTTAAAATCGTTGCATCTTGTTAGTGTGACATTTGACGTTTTGAAGAAATTGTCTGGATCAGCATCTTCCAAATTGTTCATTATTTTAAATGTTTCGATGAGATCCGCCTTTTCATGCCTAGTTCCCTGTGGCCCTAAACCATTCCTGGTATGAGAGTTAACTTAGTTCTGGAATGATTTTTGTTGCCCGGTATTGTACTTTCTTCAAAGCAGCTATGTCCTTCTGAAGATGAGGTTCCATGCATTAATACAATAATCCAAGTTGGGGCGCACCAGATATTATATACTGTAGTTGAATCCCTACCTTCTTTTTCTTAAAGTCAAAGGTACGCTTTGAGTATTCCTAAGATTGGTTAGTTTTTATTTTACTGCTGCTCCTACACATTATAATTATTTACAGCAGTCTATATGTAATTTTTAGCCTACACATACCTTATACATTTATCGACTTGAAGTGAAATACTGATATAGTGCAAGATTTTCATATATTTTATCCTTTGCAATTTATGTGGGTTGCATCCTGGTGGTGTATCGTTGGCCTGGATAAGTCTTAAGAGGTTTCCTTTCCTCGATAATTGTAATCATGTCTGCCACTGAAAATGTTTCTTTGGAAAAATGGCAAGAATTGCAATCTTTTGTTTATATTGACTCTCTTCATGCTAGGAGGCATTAAATTACAGTATGGTGTCATTTACAAGTGACTGTAAAAGTGCTAGAAAAAGGTTGCGAATGATTGCATATCTGGAGAGAACCAACTATGTGACAAATGGGCAGCATGGATTTAGAAATGGAAAATCGTGCCTGATAAACGTGATAACTTTTTATGACAGGATGACAGGGTTAATATAATAAGATAGGAAAAAAGACGCCTGGGTAGACTGTATTTTCCTAAATTGTCAAGAAGCATTTGACGCTTCTTTATGAAAGACTGGTGTGCAAGATGGAGAAACAGGCTGGAAAACTGGGAAAATACTAAACTGGGTAAAGGAGAACCTGAAAGACAGAAATCAAAGAGTCACAATCAGAGAGATCAGAGAGATTTCATGCTAGAGGAATGTAACAAGTTGGGTTCCACGAGGTTCAGTTCTGGGACTGCTACTGTTCATAATTTAACTGAACGACTTACTCGAGAGAGTGAGCCCCTACATATCAATGTTTGCAGAGGACACAGCTGATGAGGAATGCAAAAAAAGAAAGGAGGCCTGTAGGAAGTTAAGAAGGACTTTGACAAACTTCAGGAGTGGGCAAACAAATGGTTGCAAGAATTCTATTTCACTGAGTGTATGGTAATGAAGATGGGAGCAAGAGAAAGGAGACCAGGAGGCATCCACAGCATAAGGGGAAGGCAACTACAGGAATCGGAAAGAGAGAAAGATTTGGGAGTCGATATAATTCCTAAACTATCACCGGAAGCACACATAAACAGGGTAATATCAATAATGCTGACAAATTTTATGTTTGTCAGCATTATGGGATGCTGACAAACATAAGAATAAAGTCTAAAACCCTAAATCAAGACTCTTTCAAGGCAGTCTACACAACATTTATTAGACCAGTACTGGAATATGCAGCACCAGCATGGAATCCGCACTTTAAGAAGCATGAAACTAAAATTGAAAAAGTACAAAAGTTTGCAGTAAGATTGGTACGAGAGCTAAAAGGATTAAGCTATGAGGATAAGCTAATGTAATTTAATCTTACCACCCTAGAGGATAAAAGAAACAAGGATATCATCCCAATATACAAGATACTGAGAGGAATAGACAAAGTGGACAAGGACAGCCAATTCAAACTGAGAGAAAGCAGGACAAGAGGATACAGGTGGAAGATGGAAATGCAAATGAGCCGAAGGAATGTAAGGAAATACTCGTACTCAGTACAAACTATCAACAACTGGAACGTACTGAAAGGATGAAGTTGTGGAAGCCATCTCCATTCTCATCTTGAATTCGAATTCGACAAAGAATTCGAACGACAGAATAGTTAAATTGTAATGCAACAGGTACAACAAGGCTAGTAGCCGCTGCATCCTGTCCTTCTAATAGCACGTCTCATTTTGAAGTATACTGTTCTCAAGACCAAAAATTGTACTAGAAAATGGTAGTGGCTCGAAAAAGTTTTCATACTTTCCCGTTTTCTGTTTTGGGTCCTCATGTAGGTTAGAATAAGTGCACTTTAGTTCGACAGTTTCTTGAGGTTGGAAACCCTTGAGAGGACGGTTGAGTAGGAGCTTGACCTATATCCTAATCCCAACCCGTCCTCGCAAATTCGTATAGTCAATATTGACTTATTAAATAAGTGCATAGGTGACATACTTAACATAATAGTTTCCCTTGAAAAGCTTCATAGAAAACACCGACCTTACCTAACCTACTTAGTATGTTAAGATAAGCATCTTACTGCTTCGTAATTACAATTATTACCTAACCTATACCTATAATAGGTTAAGTAACAATTGTAATTACGAAGCTATAAGATGCTTATTTTAACATACTAAGTAGGTTAGGTAAGGTCGGTGTTTTCTATGAAGCTTTTCAAGGGAAATTATTATGTTAAGTATGTCACCTATGCACTTATTTAATAAGTCAATATTGACTATACGAATTTGCGAGGACGGGTTGCCTAATCCATAGAGAATAGGTAGCAACACTGCTGTGCACCTAATCCGTAATCCTTTTAATAATAGAACAAAAGTGAAGGTTAAGTTTTTTACGTTATTGCAAAAAAAGATGTTCCTAAATACCAATTCACACAATTATTATTTGTTGATTTTTACATAATTAGTCCAAGATTAATTTGATTTGGGGAATATTTGCAATTACGGACTTGATGTGAATAAAGCACGTCTCAATTCATAGCTTCAAACAGTTAGGTTGGAATTCTGGTTTAACTTCAAAACCCATAAATCTTCGCCTTTTACTAAAAATTACAAGTTACAGCCCGGCTCCTGTGCCAGGTAAGTCGACTACGGGCTCACCATAGCCCGTGCTACTTGGAACTTTTTGTTCCCAGTAGCTGAATCTTAAACAAGAAGTCAGGTTGATAAAAGTATAAAATACCGACTCCGGCTTCACTGCTTCTGTAACTTTTAAGTTTGAATTAATCATGTTGAAAACTGAAGCATAAATCATAATTCAAATATACTCCTCGGCAGACCTTTAATAAAGTTGCCTACTGATTACCAACGCTTTATAATATGAATGGTGTACAAAGATCGGCTCGTTTAGAACTTGCTCGAACGGGTCTCGAAGTCAACACTGATTTTCTGGTGGTTTATTGTGTACTATACTCGTCCTTTGAACGACAATGCAAACCGGTTTGCAAAGGTCACAAAAAATATTAATAAGACTTCAACGGATATTTGTACATCATTAATAACAACAAATATCCGCTGACAATTCAAAGTACCGGAACTCGTGAAGCCACTCTGAACTTGGAACCGAGGTTATGACTGAGATTAACAGCTGACACAACGCCATTTGTTTACTGTACTCCACACAGCTTACAGGTGAGGAAAACATTGGTCAACGGGATATACGCGCAGAGGTATGTATACACACCCAGCTTGTGTGTGTATATGGAGAGAATACTTTGAACGGTGCTCGGAACTGAAGTGTTCTTGCTTGTTGATCAATAGGCTATTGTTGTAGCTCATAACCCTCCAGTGTTTGATAGGCGTTAATTATGCTAAACACACAACCAATTAACATTGCTGCGGTTACTGGGACTTGCTTGCCTAGCTAAATGGATTTTGAAGTTCGGTTCCATATCTCATTGTGCTATGACGAAACATTATAGGACAAAAGTTCGTAATTTTGAATGTCAATTAAATTAAAATCTGCGCTCAAGTAGCTAGTTTGTTCATGCACCCAGTAACCATCCTGTGGATAGTGGAAAAGGTTCGTCACATAATGGGCTCGGGAACTAGGCCCAAAAATTTGTTTATTAAAAGTATAGCGAGGGTGTGTTTCATGCTAACAGAAACCTACTTTTGGATTGCAGTGCATACGCCTGTAGCCCCATGTAGAGTGAACCAGACCGGGCCAAAACAACACTGGGCAGGTCCATCACAAACTGAACAGGTAAGTTCCGTGGTGTGTAAGTCAAAGATCATAGTCGTCTTAGTCAGGACCATTACTGTTAAAGTCTCGACTAAGAAGTCAATAGCTCTAGACCTGTCGTCTCGTTTTACATTACATTGTTACTAAGCAAAACTGTTATAAGGGCGTGATATTATGCAACTGGCTTCCGGGAAAGTGTTGAGAACCCTGTTCTAAAGCCTTACGTATTATTTTCCCGGCAGGTGTTGCTCTTGTTGCGGCGCTGAGTAGGCCACACACCCAGTCTTGAGGTAAGTGCAAAATTCTTTATTTCCAATGAAGGGATGGTGGGTAACACGGCAGCTTGTACATGTGCGACATAAAAGATTGTGATAGAACAATGATTAGTTATACATTAGTAAAAGTTCAGAACTTGTATTAAGCACTGAATAAACATTGCATATAAAAAGTTAAATGTAAAGAAAATGCTCCTATAACATATGAATTTCCGTGAAGCAAGATGAATGCAATTGGTTTGTAAGCTTCGTGTAATTGTGGTTAAAGCTTTCTACAAGTTCTAGAATATTAAAATATTGATCAATTGAAGTTCGGTAAATTTCTTCATTCATATAGTGAAGCAAAAATTTGTTCCAGTAGTGTTAAGGATCAGATGAATATTTAAAATAAGAAACTGGATATGCTATTTATATCCAATCTCTTACCCAAGTGATACATGAGGCTTTACAGCGAATTCGCGTCTGAATTGTTTATACGATACTTGCAGAACTCAAATAGTTTACTAATATTTTTAATTAAAACTTATTCAGATTGAATACTTCAATATTTTGTTTGCAAAATTGTGGGGTTTGATGGAAAAAGAACGATAAGTTTATTGAAAGAAAATATAAATTGCAAAGTAAATTTAGAGGTTTGTTGAAACATGAAGATAAAAGTAGATGTCAAATAACATGATCTAGGTAAATAGGCAAGTGA
>WNGS01163555.1:5292002-5298905 GCA_020271785.1 Procambarus virginalis
TTGTGCATTACAACCAATCAGTTGTGTATAACTGTATATTGTGGGGATGGAGGGCGAGTGGGGCTTCGCTGCTTCTGTTTCAGGGAGCACAAACACTGTACAATATTCTTTTCTCTGTACTTTGACAATACCTTTATCTTAGTTACTAAGATAAAACTAAGACTTTATCTTAGTTTGCTTGTAGTTTTGTGTCCATTTTTGGTTCAACATACTTGTGTGAACAAACATTTTCCAAAATGAAGTATGTGAAATCTAACTATCGAGCAAATTTGTCTGATGATCACTTGAAATCAATTCTTACAATTGGCTCATCTAATCTGGAACCTGATTTTAATGAAATTTTGAAGTCAAAACGACAGTATCATTCGTCACACTAATTTGGTTGCATAAAACTAAAGGCAAAAATCTATTTAGTTTACCCTAATTTTTTCCAAAAAGATATGTTTTAATTTTTCCATGTTTATACTTTAATATTTGAGGAAATTAAATTACTGGCACTGATTTGTTTTTTGTTTTTTTTTTCATTTTTTATTCCTTCGGCCCGCATAAATATGGGAAATATATAATGTGGCCCTTACATTGAAAAGTTTGGAGACCCCTGCTGTAGGTGATAGTGGACCCCATACTCATGTGGGCGGTAGTGGACACCATACCCCTCATGTGGGGGGTAATGAATCCCCATAACAATTCCGTGGGCGGTAGTGGGCAAAGGTTTGAGGAACATGATAGGCTCGAGAACTGAAGCTCAGAATTCGTTTTGCCAAGTTAGTCTTGATAAGCTAGTTACAAATTTTAAGTTAATATTAACTATTATTAACGGGTCTCAAGAACGACCACGAGTTTAATCTCAAGCTAAACAACTTGCATATGCGATGAGCAAGCTTCATAATTTGATTTGCTTAATCAAATCGCATCACCCCAAAGTTGAGTGACGGTGGAAAGAGTTCATTGCATTTACTACAAAAGGTTAGCAAACTAGGAATATTTGACTACAATTTCTGGAGTACATAATTTAGAATTGATTATTAGCACATTTCTTGGTAGAACTGTCTAAATGCGTTTCTTTTCGCACTTCTCATCCGTGACGTTTATGACGTGAATAATTTTTGCTGACGTCAGGTCGAAAAAAAGTTAATGTAAATTCTCAGATACTCGAAGTCTATGCCGAGCAGTAGTAGTGAAACATCGTCTGATATTGAATGACGCACATGTGATAGCATGATAGATGGACTTGCTTGTGTAGATTTCACTGCCTCAGATCCACAAGGTTTGTTGAAGTTTTGTATTGTTATAAAGTTGTTTACAGATAATTGTAGGATAGTCGACTCCTTTGGAAGCGGATCCTTTCATTCTCATCAGCTCTTGTGCATTGAGGCCAACCTGAGATGGAATTGACGTGAAATTGAATCAGCATGAAGTGGTCAGTTGCCATCATTTATAATTGAATTGCAAGACATTTATAATTATAAATGTCTTGCTTCAGACACGATCACGTTAAAATTGATAGTTGAGCGCAATTACAGATAAAGGATCTTTGTTAATGTCAAGTCTTGGAAACAGGACCTCCGTCCTAAAGTTAAGAGTACTACGACCCGAGGTACAACTTTGGGCGGCCACACCCCCTCGCCATCCGGCCCGTTGGCGTCGTGAGGGGGCATCGTAGACGGCTGCCGGAGTGTGATGCTCCGTGGGACAGTCCTCTGTCCTTTTGTGGCCTTGCACTCCTGTTGTTGTCTTCTTTGTGCCGGATCGCTTTTCCTTTTCATAATGTTTCGTTTTTCTCCCCCCTCTTCTCCCATCTGCTTGTCGTTTTCCTGCCGACCTTTTGCTTGTTTTGGATTCTTCCTTTGGACTTCTTCTATTTTGACGCCCGGGTGCTTGGGGAGGCATACTCTTGCACCCGTAGAACTGTAGTACCCAACGTCTTGTGCGAGGGGAACCTTTTATTGTCAATCCCCTTTCGTCGCTGAACCCGATCTCGACGGACTGACGGTTCTTAAGGTGGCGTTTGTGGGGCGTATACTCACGACGCACCCCTAGGGGGCCCCGGCATGATCGGCGATAGCTTCCTGTTGGGTGTCCTGCCTCTAATTGTGGCTCCATGGTGGGTATGGGGGCACTTTCGTGGATGAATTTTTCTCTTCGTCTGTCAATAAATGTTTCTGTTGTACCCCTCAGGCTCGTGGGGTGGGCGACCAAGCCCCGGAGTCGGCCTGTATTGGAAGACCAGGCTCTGTAGCTCCCGCTGCGTTGGGCCCCGACCTTGCTCCTCCTCTGACCATCCTGACTTCTTCCCCCAGCTCCCCTCCCTCTGTGGTTGGGTCGAGCCTCCAGCCCCCCAGTGGTGACCACTTCGTCCCCTGGTGCGGCTAAGTATCTCGTTGTGACTACTGCGCCTTTTGACCCCTCTCTCTCTCTGGGGTTCTCAATGCCGTTCGCGCCCCGGCCGCACTCGCTCGATTCCTTCCCGTACTGACGCGTATCAGGCCTTGTTTGGTCCCGCTTCGTGGGCCAAATACTTTGATCTCCTCCCTCTTGATTCTGCGCCTCCTGACGATTTCTCCTTCCATCGACATATTGTTGATTCCGTGGATGCGTCTGTTACATTCAACCCCACTCGTCTCGGTACACGTGTCGTTGCTGCTCCTTCTCAGGATGCAGCTTCACGCTTGGCTGCCTTATCTTGCCTTGGCGAGATCCCTGTTCGGGTCGCCAAGAACGTTCAGATGAATGCCAGTGTTGGCACTATTCTCCTCCTGCCCCATGTTGCAACCGGTGTTCGGAATCTGCAGGATTGCCACGATGATATTCGGCATATCCTTGATGCCCAAGGTCATTCTGTCCTCCAGGTTGACTCGTTTACTCGTCCCCCTCGTGGTCGTCGCCGTCAACCCCTTCGTGTTGTGAAGATCACCTTTGATGGTAGGACCCTTCCATCCTCTGTCATTCTTGCTGGTGCCAGGTGCTCTGTCCAGGAGTATATTCCTTCTCCTCGGCTTTGTAATAAGTGCTGGAGGTTTGGGCATGGTGACCTCTGCTGCTCTGGGACTGTCTCTGTCCTTTGTGTGGGGGTGAGGGTCACTCTAAGTCGGAGTGCACTTCTCCCCAAGCTCGCTGCCTCAACTGCGGTGAGGCCCATCCTACCTTCTCCCGTGCCTGTATCCATTACAAGCTTGAGGCAGCCGTCCTCAACTTGAAGCACCGGGAGCGTTTATCTTTTCCTGAGGCGAGGCGCCAGGTTCGCCGGCTCCCGCCTTATGCTAACGTCTCTTATGCTCGCGTGTTGCGCTCTTCCTCTCCTCGTCCTTCCCACCTTCCTCAGACTCACAACCGTTTCCGGGCCTTGGACCCTGATACGCCCACTGCCCCTCCTCTGTTCCTTTGAGTTGTCCCGAAGGGTCCCCCTCCTGGTCCTCTGTCTGGGGTTCCCCTTCTTTCTACCTGGTCTGTCGTGTCTCCTGTGTCTTCTTCCTCGTCTCCCTCCGATCCTCCTTCCCATCCTTTTCCTCCATCTATTGACTCTCCCCGCCGCCTGTCGGTGCAGGCGGATGTCCATCGCTCTCCTAACGGCCGTCGTGTGTGCTCTCGTTCAGCTTCTCCTGTTGAGACACTGGAATCCGTTGCCCGGTACGTAGTTGCTGGGACACCGGTCTCTTTAAGTCAGAAGCGTAAGCCTGGCTCCTCTCCTTCCTCCTCCCCGGCGGGTAAGAAGGCTTCGCTTTCTTCCTCGCCCCCCTACTGGCTCTATTGCTCCTTCCCCTCCCATTTCAGTGGTTGCGCCCCCTGTTCCTGCTATGGAGGTTTTTTTGGCCCCTGCTTCCCTTTCGGTTGCTGCCCTTGCTGAGGTGCGCTCCCCTCTTTCTCTCCTCCCCTCTTCCTGCTGCTGTCCTTGACTGCTCCTCTCCGTTGTCTCCTCTTCCTCCTCCGGACCCGCCCGCCCACCTCTGGTCTGTTCTCCCGCTTCCTTCCCTCCGTCTTTGCTCAGTTTACCCATGCCCCCTAACCCTGACTTTGCTGACCCTGATCCCGACCCTGATATTCTTTAACGTGCTGTGTTGCTCTTTCGCCTTTGTTTCTTCCTTGTTCTCTGTTGTTGTCCTTTCTCTTCTCGTCGATGTCTATTCTTCAATGGAACGTTCGAGGTTATTACGCCAATTTCCTCGAACTCCAACTTCTAATTTCGCGGTTTTCGCCCCTTTGTGTCTGTCTCCAGGAGCCGATGCTTGGTGCTCGTCCTGGTCGTTTTCGTGGCTATTCCTTTCTCCCCCCCCCAGCCATTGCTGGGGCTCCTAATTCTTCTGCTCTCTTGATTCGCGCTGATGTTCCCTTTGTTCCTTTACTTTTTCCTTTGCCCCTCCATTGTTCTGCTGCTCGTATCTTTGTGGGGAAATGGTACACAGTTTGTTCCATTTATCTCCCCCCGAGTGTCCCGCTTTCTCTTCCTGATTTGAAACACCTCTTGGACTCCTTGCCGGAGCCTGTGCTCCTGCTGGGTGACTTCAATTGTCGTCATTCTCTTTGGGGTGATGTTCTGACGAATACCCGGGGTCGCCTTCTTGAGCCGTTTCTCCTCTTCTTCCCTGTCTCTTCTGAATTCTGGTGAGCCCACTCATTTGGACTCTCGGACTCGCACCCTTTCCTGTCTTGATCTTTCTCTCTGCTCTTCTTCTCTTTAGATTTCACGTGGCAGGTTCTTGATGACCTCCATGGCAGTGATCATTTCCCTATCCTTGTTTCCTTTTTCTCTTTTCGCCCTTCCCTCTCTTCCTAGGTGGCAGTTTGCTAAAGCGGACTGGAACCTATTTACCCTCAGTGCTGCTCTCTCTGACCTCTCCCTTCTGCCTCTCCCTCGCGCTCTCCTCCTTTTTCATGACACTGTCTTCGACGCTGCCCTCCGCTCTATTCCTCGCTCTTCCTCTCGGGTCCACGGAAGTGCGTTCCCTGGTGGAATGCGGACTGTGCTCGGGCTGTCCGCTGTAAGCGTGCAGCCTGGAAGAGGCACCGCCGTCGGCAGACGACCGATTCTTTTCTTTTCTTTCGGAAAGCGAGTGCGGTGGCCCGTAGGGCCATCCGTACGGCTAAACGTGAATGTTGGGCTTCTTATGTCTCCACAATTACGTCCGAAACTCCCCTGCCACAGATCTGGAAGCGTATCCGCAAGATAGCGGGTAAGTTCGTTCCCGATGTTTCCCCGGTCCTTCACCTCCGTGGTACTCTTGTGGCGGACCCGTTGCAGGTCGCTACCGAACTGGGTTCTCACTTTTCTTCTGTTAGCTCTGGTCTTCATCTTCCCCAATCTTTCCTTCTTCGTAAACCTGTCCTTGAGTCTCGTCCTTTAGATTTCTGCACTCGTCTTCGACTTTCCTATAACGATCCCTTCTCTCTCTGAACTTCGTTCTGCCCTGGCCCTCTGCGGTTCTACGGCGGCGGGCTCCGATGGTATTCATTATGAGATGCTTCGCCATCTCCCTCCGTGCACGTCTCAGTATTTACTGAGTCTGTATAATCGGATCTGGGAGTCGTCGTCAGTCCCTGAGGACTGGCTTGATGCCGTTGTCCTCCCTGTTCACAAACCAGGGTCTCTGGGAACTTCCCCTAAGAACTTTCGCCCTATTGCCCTCACAAGTTGTCTGCAAACTCTTTGAACGTATGGTTATCGTTCGTCTGATGTGGTTCATGGAACACAATCACCTCCTCTCCCCTTCTCAATTTGGTTTCAGCAAGTGCCGCAGCACGACAGATGTCCTGGTGAACTTGGAGATCTATATTCGTACTGCTTTTGCTGCGAGGACCTCCGTTGTTGCCGTCCTTTTTGGCCTGGAAAAGGCTTAAGACACCACTTGGCGATATCATATTCTATCCCAGCTTCATTCTTTTGGCCTACGTGGTCATCTCCCTCTCTTTCTCCGCTGCTTCCCCTCTCGTCGTTCCTTTCGGGTGCGCCTTGGTACCATGCTCTCTGCCTCTTTTCAGCAATACGAAGGTGTGCCCCAGGGTAGTGTTCTGAGCACTACTCTTTCTGGTTGCCCTCAATGGTCTTAACTCTTCCTTCAGGTGTCTTCTCCGCTCTCTGTCGATGATCTTACCCTTTGCTGTCAGGGTGATGATTCGCCTCTCCTTCAGCGCCGGCTTCAACTTGCGATTGATGCCGTGTCGTCTTGGGCCACCGATCATGGCTTCAAGTTCTCTACTTCTAAGACTTGTGCCATGTCTTTTACTCGGAAACGGGTCGTTCTTCGTCCCTCTTTGTCACTTTATGGTCATCCCCTCGAGTGCAAAGATTCCGCGAAGCTTTTGGGGTTATTACTTGACACTCGTTTGTCTTGGTCTCCCCATATCTCTTACCTCCGTGTTGAGTGCTCTAAGGCCCTTACCCTCCTTCGAGTATTGTCCCATACTTCTTGGGGAGCGGATAGGCGCACTCTCCTTGCTTTGCATTCCTCTCTCGTCCTGTCTAAGCTCGATTATGGTTGCCCTGCTTACTCTTCTGCTTCTCCTTCTGCTCTTCGCCGTCTTGATGCTTTGCACCATACTGGGCTGCGCCTCAGTTCTGGTGCCTTTCGTTCGACTCCCGTCCTTAGCTTGTATGTTGACACTGGCTTCCTATCTCTCCAGGACCGCCGTGATCGCTACTGTCTTCGCTATCTTGGCGGTCCTTGCAACATCCTTCCTCTCGCCTCTGTCGTGCTTTTTTACCCCTCCTGCGGTTCCTGTTCCTCTTCACCACCTCCCTCTTTCTGTCCGGTTATCTCGCTTACAGGATTCTCTTTCCGTTCGTGTTTCTAATGTTTCTCCTCGTGTTGTTCCTTCTTTGCCCCCGTGGAGAGTCCCCCTTCCGCAGTTTTGTACGTCCTTGACCGCTCCTAAAGCTTTTACCCCTCCTACGGTTCTAAAACGCTTTTT